>VZRU01019835.1:480449-547097 GCA_013398155.1 Pedionomus torquatus | reverse complement strand
ATTTTCCATCTACAGTGAATTATAAATATCTTTTTCATTAGAACAGCATCTTAATTATTTGGCACATATCCAAAACACGATTTGTAGAGCTAAGTCATAAACATCAGTTATAAGGGAGGCATCAGCACGTGACTTTATTCTTCAATATTTCTGTCACTTGTGCCTCACATCACTTGTCTTAAGGCATCTATCGTATTTACAGTTTTTTTAAAGAATTTCTGCTCCCAAGAGGACCACAGAAGTACTGCATTTATGGGTGGTGACTCTCCGTGTCTTCTCAGAATGGACATAGGAACACGACTCCAGAGAGCTGGGATATAAACAGGAACAGAAAGAATCTGTCTCTCCTGTTATCTTTACTGGAGACAATTAAAAACAGAGTCAAAGGTACTTCGAAATGCCACATAAAGTGCAGATATTTGCAACATATACTATAATTATGCCACAGACTTCTACTGTTCCATTATCACAGCAGGAAGCTCTGAAGTTTTACACAATCTTATTTGAAGGTTCATGAGAGAATGTATAGAGATTGGTGCAAGGGAATATAAGGGCCAGTTTTCCAAGGTGGTAATAGCACTGAAATCTCACTGAAGTCAATGGAAACTTGAACATTTTGCACTTCTCAGAAAGTGTTTGAAAATAGTCAGTCCATAACAGGGACATTGTGAAATCACTTGTGGCACCTGTATTCCCCCAGCAGAGCATGTATCAGTGCAGAAAAGCAGAGAAGATTATTATGAAGTAGAGGGGTGAAATCAGCTGCAAGGAAATGATTGGCATCGTGTAGTATGGTCAGGCGCTATGTATTTGGGATATATGCCATATCATAAAAGAAAATGCATGTTAATATGTATCACCAATAGCATTCAACCAGGTTTACCAATGATTGTATTTGAATAGCAGATTAAAATATTAATGGTGGGTTTGGACATTACATTGAACATTCAACATATTAAAGTTTTCGCAATAAATTTTCTTAAATTTAACATGTTAGTAAGTTCAGAAAATAGCACAGTTTTCTAAAGATTGACACAAAGCATCATGAATTATAACATGTCTGGGTTTTCCAGTATTTCACTATACATGGAGAAATCTCTTCACCTATGTGAGCATAGAAAAATGTTACCTTGGACAGATGAGATTTCTAGAAAATCCACTACTTCAGTGAGAGCCATGCACAGGGCTGAAGCATCCATTTTTCACAGCATTCTCCATGGCGCTCAGGTGAACTTTGTGCTGACAACAGAGTAAACCAGCTTGTGGCAAGGGAACTTCATTGTGTCTGTTCCGACTACCTCATCTAGAAGTTTCTATTTACATTGCTTACACAAGTTCTCTGGCTTACGTATTTTCAAGAGGCGTACAAAAGACTGCCATTTGTCTCGTTTTAACCTATGGGCATTTATTATTTATGAGGACTAACACGGTTATTTGTGTGGTAGACTTGTTTGTTTGTTCTTACACACTTCTCCCCACGGAAGTTCCCTGAAATACTTTGTTCTGAGATGTTCTTATAATAACATGCAAAACATAACAAAACATACAGTTTCATTAGAAAAGAACATGCGATTGGGAAGAGGTATACACAAATTTAAATAAACAAAATTAGTGTGACTTACACAAAGATAAGAATAGTCTCTAGAAGAATGTTTAAAACAGCATTTTTTCTTGTTAATTATACATTTCATTTTCAGAAACAGGCAAAAATGCAAAACATTTTTCATTCATTTTCCACATATCCAGTACACCTTTTAATAAAATAATCTTTGAGTTTAGCAGAATACATTTTACAAACTCATAAGCATTACATTACATTGGAAAGTAAAATGGCTGTATCATTTACTATGCTCCTATCATTTAATATAATATCTGTAACAGTCTGCATGTTCTCACTATATTCTAACTTTACATTACTACAAAACAGTTTTATAAATTGTAAAGGTCTGTACAAACAAGAACGTATTTTCATACAGAAAACTTGACACTATCACTGCACTTTTCTTCAAAAATATTCATTCCTTTCTTTGACATTTTTTTGGCTTACACAACAGGGTGCCAAACATTTGTGACAGCTTACAATAGAAAAACAATATTGCTTTTAGTTAACAATGTTAGCTATGAATATATATTGACAGCATTTTCACTGCAGATTTGCTGCCAACATAATACAAAGCAAATAGCATTCAATATGTTGGAACACTCAGGGGAATTAAAGAGCTTCAAAAACAAATTTATGGCATTAGGTGCTGAATGCTAAATCTAATGAAAATGCAAATTCAGAAGTATCTCCCGCACATACTTCATGCAAAGGAATACAGTTTGGCAAAGTGATAAAATTAAGATTGTTTAAGTCAGGAGAAAATTATGTTAAAATGCCTTGGCTTGTTTGGCTTTTCATAAAGCCAGTTTTACCACAAAGATTGATATTTTTCCTCAAGCTGTTCTGCTTTGTTTCCTTGAAGTATATCAGAGATAGATCATAAAAAAAAATCCGAATTCCAAATGTTTTGAGAAAATAAAAATACATAGGTGTATAATTTTAATATTTGTAACTTTAATACTAACCATATACAACCATAAGCATCACTGTTCCCTTGAAAGAACAGAAGCTGAGTTTTGCTTCCAAGTCTGTATCTTTATTATCTATGAAACAAGCAAAGCAGCAGATAGAAATTATGATTTAGAGCTTATTCAAATACAGTAATGTACAGCAACGTTGTAGTGTCATCTCCTATATATTAAAACATATTTGTTAAATGAAACAATTACTGATGGTACTTTGTCATTTCCATGACTTTAACAGTTTTTAAACCATTTACAAAACAAATTAATATAGGTAAACAGTACCACACTGCCAAGAAAGCAAAAATTGTTCACATTTTGGAGCTGTTGAATAGAATTTGTAATGAATTCTTAGGTGGTCTTCATAGTTATTATCACTCATCTATATCAAGTAGTTCAATGCTGATATCTAACAGTGCTTGCAAGACATAAAATTATTATGTAAGTTTAAAAATAACTTGTTTAATTTCTACTCACATGATCAGTGCCAGTTAAAATTCCATCTGACCTACAAAGATCAGCATTCCCGTCCAATATGTTACAGTTATTTTCTTTCTCATTTTCTGTTATGGGATATTGCTTTTACCTGGTTTTATCAAATATTTTTAATCCTTTCTTTCATATAAGAATGACTGAATTTTATTTATTGCATTTCTTATATAAAACTCTATGGGTTACTTGCAAACTGAACAGACAGAGTACTCAAGTGAGCATGACTAGCAGAACTCAGAGGCAAAAGATAGTATTAATCAAAATGTTTGCATGTGTTTTCTTTGTTTTAATTGCAATGGATTTAACTAGAGCTTCTGATGACTGGTTGAGAAAAAAAACTTTTCTGTCAGGTGCTCATGTTTTGCAAAGTTATTTCCAATTAATTTAAGAACATCTCTTATTCTCTAATCTCCTCATAGAAACCCAAAAATCAGAAGTAACTAAGAGATAACAATCTTGATATTTCCTTAGATAATATTAATTTATACACTTTGTGAAAACAAACTCCTTGTAGGTTACCCTCCAGTTGAAATATATTTTGTACCTTCTAAATATCAAAGAAGGAAAAAAAAAAACAACAGGGAAAAGTATCTTATCTGTAGAACACTATTTGTATTTAACCACTGAGTGTAAAATTAGTATAATCCATAAATATAAAACTGTAACATTCAATAACTTATGAATTTCAGGTTTATTAGAAAGATGAATGGAGCTTATTTTAAGATTAAACTTGGCCATCACAAACATTTTGCAATGACACTCATACTACTTGCATTATAGAACAGTCTAAGATGCAAAATTATACAGTACTTCTCACTCCAGTGAGAGAACCACAACTCTACATTTAGTTACGCAAAGGAAAACCAAGAAATGCAAAGCTTCCCTTTTTGCTAAACTATGAATTTGAAAACATACTTTCTCGCACATCAAGCACAATATGGACATGTATACTATAAGCATCAAACAAGTTTGGTTTTTAAAAGCTGAAAGACTCTTATATTGGTGAAGATGGAGTAAACACAGTTAATTTGTTAACATCTACTCTGTCTCTTTTCACTGACTGTCAAGGAAATCATATTTTATGTCTTTTTCAGTATGTGCTTGGAAAGGATTTCCCAGTAATAAACACTAAATTTCACTGAAGGGTGACAACAGAAATCAATATGCGTCTCTGAAGAATAATCTACCCAAACATTTACATTTAGAATATTCATTTGTATTTATGCATGAGAAATTCCTGGTAAAAAGAAATTCTCTTGCTGCGTACATAGAACCTCTTTTTATAGGCTGAATTTTGTAGTGAGCGGGCTTTAAATCAATAAAATAAATATATACTACCCAAATCAGTTTTGTGATAAAAACAGACAGAATCCATGTATAATAACAATTTACCTAGGTAGGTAGCTGTATTCAAATAAATATGTTTGGTCTTTCTGCAGCTATAAGGAAGAGACAACCCACAGGGAACACTCATTGTCATTTCATCCAGGCTATTCCAAACCCATGGAATTGCCATTCCACATGCCTGCCAGGAGGGATATTCTGTTTAATCTGGCTATTGAGGCAATTCTAAACCTAACACTGGAGGTACTCAGCATCAGTGTCAAACTTCCAGGGGCAAGCATGTCCTGCCATGAATCCCACAATACCGTGCAGCCCTCTGATGCTGGCATTAGTTTTGCCCACAAAATTGACAGAAGATCAGAACACGAACATACAACAGGATGCAACACAAGCAGCATTCTACTTCCCTGCATCATCTCCGAGTATGACCTGGTCTTGTGTCAAAGTATGCAATGGCATATGAACACCTGCTAGGAGAATCTACACAGTGGTATAATATATTACTTATAAAAATTTTAATATTTTTTTTCTGTAAAGCTTCATGTGAATTTTCAGGGGGTAATATGAGGGCAATGGACACAACTCTCTTCAAAAGAAACTATGCTACACAACTAGAAACTTGAGTAAGTGTTCTGTAGAGAGTCATCATTTCAAGACAAAAAAATTACTGTGAGATTTGCCATTCCAGTAACACTCTAAGAATATGCAAGGTTATGGATCTGAATTCACAGAATTCATGGACTCCAGTGCTCAGTTGGAGGTTGTATGTATGAAATGTTGATAAAAATAGTCTCCTCAAAGTTAAAAATTATAATGAGGAAGTGATTGCCTAATTTGTTGTCTCTTGGAAAATCATTAGGGAAAAAGGAGACTGATAAACAGAAGCAACAACCCTGCTGAGTGACTGGCTTAAAGAAGACAAATGTTTTGGGGCAGATTATTTATATTGCTTATACCAAGCTACTAAAGGCTTCAGAAATATTATCTTTTCAATGACAATGTAAACCCTATTAAACAACATACACTAGATTTAGCAGAAACACATGCAGTTGTTTTAAATCTATACTGAATATGTTCCACCGTATATACATCCTTTAGTAAAAATAGTAATAAAAACCTCATTTCTACTTGAAAAACCTTCCAAGTTTTAGCTCCTGCATAACATAATGCATATTTAGACTAGCATGTTATTCAGTAAAAGGTGTCGAAACAAGATGATTTGATGTTGGAATAGTCATCTCAGAACAACCAGAGCAATGTAAGGTAAAATAATTGTCAAGTCAATCTCTAGCTTACACTTTATTGCAGAAATAAATTGAACTCTGCTCTAGCTTTTTGACACGTAATTCTGATACTAATGGGTTCAAATCCATTTCTCTTTGCTCTCCTTCCTAACAGGAAGCTTTATGTAATACTGTGTTAGAAATCTACCCGTTACTGGCTAATGTTTCCCTTAAATAAAAAAGTCTCTGCCTGTAATAGTATTAACAGCTGCCATCAGTTTACAGTAATGAGCTACAGTTCATCATAGTAGTACTACTATGAAAATTAGAAGCTTCTATGGAGCTTCTCAATTCACAAAAAAATTATCAGAGCCATCCTGAGCAGTTGTGTAACAGTCAATATTGTCTATCCGAGGTTTACAGGCCAGATCCTAAACTGGTGTAACTGTACTCAATTATTATAATTGTACACAGTTTATTATACTGTCTTATGTATAAATTATACAGCAGTTCTATTTTGATGGTCAATATATGAACCCAGAGTTATTTTCTCCAAGCAAGAAATGGCACTCTCATTTTACAGAATAAAAGATTAAAATATGTATTGCTTTAGAAAACACAATGATTTAAGTGTATATACTGTGGTATCTTGGATCACCTACACTGTGCAGAAGAATCTTCCAGTTTCAATTAACAGAAAAAAGAGGGAAAAAAAAGTAGCTACAAACTGTGGCTTTTTAATATTAGTTGCTCCCTTAGAAAACCTTATCTTAATGCTTGATACCTCCAGAATTCTATAAAATAAGCATATACTTGTAAGCAGTATAGAAATAGGGAAAAAAAATTCTTACTTGGGACTAGGAAGGGATTTTCTGGGGCATTTAACATTGTAGGAACTTTGCTTCCTCTGAAATCAACAGGAGATATGCTATCTAGTTTTACTATAGTACAGTCAAAGGTTATTTTCAGATCCTAACGAAAAAAATTTAAAAATAATTTTTTGGTACAGAACTTAATTTGATCTTCCTTTCAAAATTACTGGTGAAAGTGGAGCATATCCAGGTTTTTAAAGCTTCTCTAATAAGAAATGGGAAGAATGTAGACGAGGCAACTAAGTAGACTAAAATTCACTAACTTTGATAAACTGGTTGAGTAAGGGGAAATACAAAGTTTAGAAAATCACAAATCAAGTAAGGAGATAAAAATTATTCACTATTTCTCATAACACCAAAATTAGATTAAATATTAACCAGTATATTTTTAAAAAGAGACAAATTACACAAACTGTGTAATTAAGCTGCAGAACTCAGTGCTCCAAGTTCACAACAAGTATGATCAGATTTGATGAGGATGATACAATTCATAGGGTCCACCTATGCCTGTTAAAAACAACAATCTGGGGGCAACTATTACAAGAACCTGGTGATTCCTGACAACTAATATTTTTTTTAAACATCAACTATGGCCCATTGTCCAGATTAGGATATCAGACTAGAAAGCTTCTTAATCTGACCTGCTGTGCCACCTCCGTACTCGTACAGTAAAGCTAAAACGAAGACAATGCCGTAAGTGAGGAGATGGACTCAATTACAGTGGCCGTTGATGGGAAAATGGGAAGAGCAGATGAGAATCTGAGATTCTCAGTCACAGTAAGAATGACAGTGGACAGCTTTTTCACCATCTTTTCATTATCAGACTAGTCCCTTCAGGGTCACGGGGCAGTTCCAGTTCCATGTTCTGGAGCAACTTGCTATCTCCTGGAATAAACAGGATCGAAAATATATACTTCAAAGAAGGTAAGTTTCCATCTTTCAGTGAGGCAGGTCAGTTCAGTCAAGAGTTACTCATGATTCTCTTGGACAGCCCAAGAACAATATGGTTTGGACTCCCAAGCACCAAGTTTCACTTGGGTGCCCAAGAAAATTGCTGAACAATGTGTTGAACGCAGGGATTAAAAACGAGTCGCCAGTTGGTAAATACAAGAATGAATCTACATTGCCTAAAAGGGTTTCTTCAATGTACAATCTATTCAAGAAAGCACAATAATCCTACATCTTTATGGCACTCGATGGCTGATTCTGATGGAGGTTACAGGCACTCAAGACCAGTGAAAGATGTACCACTCTTCACAGCTCCTTTGCTCCATCTAACAGCTTCCACAGCAGGAAAGCAGAAGGCTCTAATTGCCTATAATATAGCACAACACTCCAGAACTTGTTTATCCTCTCAATATTCAATTTCTATTTCCTATTTCTCCTTTTCATCATCAAAATTCAAGTTTCCTCTGCTTTTTCTTTCACTTATTGGAAGGAAGGTATCAGATATATAAAGACACTCTGTGCACAATGACCCAATATCAGGCTCATATGTTAAATTCCCTGGTAGTATATAACAATAACGAAGAAAATATATTAGAAGATCTAGCTCTCTAGTTTCATCGCCAATAGTACTGGAGCCATATGCTTAATACATTGAACCACATTCAGCAGGCAGAATATTGGCTTCTTCACTGCTCTTTCCCAGCTAATTCCAAACTAATTACCTCTTATGGAATATCACCACTATTTCATTCTGAGATTTCCTTGGTGTCAAGAAAAGCCACAACTTTCTACAATTTTCCAGCACTAGCTTCTGGTTTTCTCCCCTGTCATTTAAATAGCAAATGGCTTCCTTTCCCACATAACAGGCATTAGCCTACATATATTTCAGCTTGCTTTCATCTTCAGGTTCCCACAATTTCTGCACAGTATCTCAACCGCCATGGCTCAAATATAGAATATTCTGCTTAAGAAAGAAAAAAAAAATCTAAAAGCAGGAAAGTTTAAAATCATTCATCTTCTTCTCTTCAATGCAAACAAGTTTTCTTTTACTTTAATTCTGTGCTTCTGCATCCTGATGAAAAGACTTTTCAGTAATAAAAGCAGAATAAAACCAAATTTGCATGGAAGACAATTAAGAGCGGAACTAAAAAAGGGGCTATTTAATCATAAATAAAAGTTTTTAAATTGAAAGAAAAGTAAGCGTGGCACATCACTGACATCAAGATCATCATGGTGCTGATTTTGTTTATGGAATTTATAATGTATTTTTGACATCTTGAGTGACAGATGCCACCATAATAGGAAATTAAACACACCTGGCCATTAGTTTTCTGTAAGCAGAAGCCAGTGTTAAATCTGAAACTTACAGTATGTATGCAATAATTACCAAACACTGACATCTAAAATGTTCTTAGAGACACCTGGAACAGAAAAAGTTTATTAATTTAACACTTTCTTGCCAAGAGAAAATATTTCATCAGGACAGCAGTTGTTTTCCTAACACTGAATATTGTCTATGTTTACTAACCTATCTGTATTCATTACTTTTTAAAGGATGATACATGTCATGACAGCTTTGGATAATTTCATGGAGATGTACACTATATTGCACTTACCAAAGCTTCACACGCACCCTCAATCTATTCCAAGCACAACTGAATTATTGATCCAAAACAAAATTATATGTACTTGAAAGGATTCCAACTTGGAAGAATCATCATTTATAAATCTAATTTTATACATGACCAATATAGGCACAAGTTTCCAAAATGGCAAAATTATTTTTCTTCAAAACTGCAGTATGTTCAATCGATTCTTCTTTTTTTAAATGTTGAGACGAACATGCAATCTATTTTAAATGTCATCACTTTGTTTCTTATTTAATTAACATTTCATATGGCTTCTTCAGTAAATAAATAATTACTTCAATCACTACTCATATCAACTAACCCAATGCACTTTTGACTTAGAATAAAATTGTATCACTTTCCAACATAGAGACCAGTGAAACTACTTTTTAAAAGTTCAAAGGCTTCTTTGAAATAACCCATGATGGGTTCTAGTACACACTTCAGATACTTCAAGCCCTTCCCTTATAAAAAGTAGTAGATCTATATTGCCACAAGATTTCACAAAATTTCCACCATGAATCCGGATCCACCATTCTTTCTTCCCTTTTTATTTTTTTGTCCAATTGAATAGAATGTGGTATATAAAAAATCTAGTCTACTTACCTTCTAGTAACTGCAATAAATTAAAAGATATTGTCCAAATGCACCCAACTCTGCCTTCAAGGCAGACAGCTATATATACACACATAAGTACATATAATATACACATGGATACTTAAATACAGCTTTAAGGAAGTTAGCCAGTGCAGTATATGCAGTGCAACACTGCAGTAGTCAGCAATGCCATCAAACTGAACAAAAACTAACAGAGAGTGTAAATTTTTGCTGCTTCTAGCTTCGGAAATATACATCCCAAAGGACACAAATACATAACTCTTATTTTGCCTCAATTGTCATATTTGCTAGTAAACACTAGAGAATGTTCAGTGAAAGCATTCTCTAATTCAGATTAAATTTATTTACCTGCATAAGAAACTGATTTTTGCTGACAAAAATGTTTCAAGAGAGCTTTGCTTCCTTTATGTTTTGCTTAGAAAAATAATTAGAATTGAAACACTTCTGCAGAATATGCTTCTCCCAAAGGCAAAATAAAAGTCAGTGATAATGAGTGATAAACCCAGTGGCCTAAGATGAATGTCAAAATTTAAATCTTGACCAAGTTCACCCACAAGAATGGAAACCCACTATGTGCTATCTAAGAACAAAGGAAAAAGATCACTCATATATGAAATTTGATAACAAAAATTTGATACTGAATTAATACTAAAATTACAGTAGGCAGTGAATTAGAAGTTCTAAAAGTGATGCTACTTACAGTTCCATCTTAAAATCAAAATGGTAACTCAAGCTAGAAATATGGGATGAAAAAAGCATTCAACCCTTTATGGCTTTGGGGGAATGGCCATAGCGCCTTCAAGACATAGATGCAAATTCAGATGCCACTATTGTCTGAAGGACCTCAATTTCAAACACATGAGCTAGCAAAGAACACATATAAACAAGGACTTGAAGAAAGAGGAGCTGAGAGCCTTGATCTCTGAGAGTTAATGAACAGGTTAAAATTGTCTTCTTTTTACTCAACTAAATAGATGAACAGCACCATGAAGCCAGAGCCTGATAACTCTAAGTCAGCTTGATACTTAGATTAGACTTTGACATCTGTAGAATAGGACCAGATTTAACAGAAAACTGTCACTTCGTATCTTCACTCCAGTTGCATCTTGATACAAGTAACTTAAAATCATCAAACGACAGCAGAGAGAAGAATGTCTGCTTAAGAAGAAAGCATAAAGTTCACTTGCTGATGTCATCCTTTTTCCATCTTACTTTGGAGGCAGCTTCTGCAGGAATTAGCTGCACAAGATGAGATCTTAGGCCAGAAAAAGAGGTTGAGTACCTCAAATCATGCCCATTTTTCTTCCCCCCCTGTTTCTCCAAAGCGCATCAACTGGTATAGTAAAAATTACCTCTCCCTACACACATGTCATTCCCATCTTTAAACAATCACAGCTTTAACATCACAAGAAGCAGTTATCTGCTAAGGATGATTGTGCTGTTTTAGGACAGTAGTAAGAGTCATGAACAAACTATAAAAAACAATCCCAATAATAAGTAGTTCCTGAAATCTAATTAACTAAAGACAAAAGAAACCTTACAGTCCTTTTACTTTACAAAACAGTGTAGGACAAAAAAGAGAAAAATTTTATTCAGAATAATGTCAAGCAATCTTATCTGTCTTACCTTGGCATCCTGTTCAAATTTCTGATGGAGAATGGACTATCCTCTTACCTGATCTGTACACATACAGAACAAAAATCCCAAAAAACCCTCTGAGTTAAAATTCTAGCATCAGTCCAAATGCAATTGAAGTAACTGGGAGAATGCCTTTGAAGTAAATAACATTTGTTTCTTTGATTTTAACCTCAATCTGGATTGATTTATTAACTGTAAGTAATGATCGAATCCTAGCTGCCAAATATCCATTCTTCTCCTCTTTGCCTCTTGGTGTATTTTGCCAGTACCTTTGCAATGAAGAACTCCAAATGTGTTTATCAACACTTATAGAACAAAATTTGGCACTATTAGGAAACCCCTTCTGTTGGAAATTCTTTTTTTAATCTCAGTGAAAATACCATTTCTGAACATGATTCACCAGACAGCAGAGTTGTTCAGGGTACATACACACACAGAATATATCATGCGGCCTAGATGTGCGTTACTGGTTGGTACAATACAATTGCTTTTTGTTAGGAGTAATTATAATCCTCACATATATTTTTAATCCTTTCATCTTTTTGGTGTATTTGACTCATCTCTTCTGAAATTCCTCAAAAGTAAATTTTGCAGAACAGAGCTATTCTTTTTCTAGTGTGGCTACAGTATCTGGAACAGTGAGTATCAGCTGTGGCTCCCAAGAGAAATAATCATTCCTTACACCTGTAAAATCTTCCAATATTGGTATACTAGCATATTTTTATAATTTATAACACATACACACATGTCTTCTTTTCCCCTAAATCTCAAATGAATCACTGTTGCTACTAACACCTTTAAAGACATTCTAGCTCAGAAGTACTGTCTATTTAAAATACTTGAAATGCAATTTGGAGATGACATTTGTTCAACCAATTTCTGGTTCCACAGAGAAGGAATTTAGCAAAATTGTAGATGGTGTTGTAAGGGTCGTGATTTAAGTTAATAGGAAACAAACCCTGCCCAATAAAGAGCATTATCCAGAAATAGACAGCAGCCTGTGACACGTATATAATTAGAGAAACTGGAGGCTTTGCCCATGAGACCACGTGTTCCACAGCAAATCCTATTTCCTTCATTCTTCTTTCATGGTTATTGTGAGTGTAATCATTGCATGATTATAGCCCTTACATATAACATATCAGTTTCTTTTTGTTTTTCCAATATTGGTCTTAATTGAATTCACTGAACAAATGACAAAAAAAAATGCACAGCTCAGATCTTATCAGACTAACTGACTTGCAAGAAACCAAATAGAGAGACAAAAGACCAAATTCTACATCTTACAGGTATCTTAGATGATGGGTTTTTTTCCCAAAATATAAGCCATTAGCTATTTCTTTGGGTTTTTTAGTTTGCCAAAAAAATAAATAAATAAAATAAAAGTGAAAACATAAAACGTCTGGTGTACAAGCCCAAGTCATAAGAAGGAAGAAGTTAATTTACCAGCTTCCATTTAAAAAAAAAAAAAAAAAAAAAAAAAAATAAAAAATTGACTGGTTCTATTATAACATAGGGAATCAAACATCAAAAAAAACCCCAAGTTTATCATAAAATTTTAAAAACAGTTCTGAAAAGATTAGGGTTTACACTGCAGTGCTACAGAACTTAGCTCTATTACATGTCCTTGTTACTGAAGCACAACAGCAGCCTAAGACATACCTCACAGGAGGAAGGAAGCAACCATTCTGAAAAAGACCTATGTATGATGGCAAACAACAAATTAGGCATGAGTTTCCATAGTGATAGAGCGACAAAAGGCTGCTGCAATTTTCAGCTGTCTATACTGAGATAGTAACAGAGCAAAGGGACTATAGTTCCTTCTCTCCAAGTTGGGATATTACCATACTCAGAATTGTTCATTAAATTCTAGTTCCACACTTTAAAGGAAATATTGAAGGAACTGGAAGAGGAATAGTAAAAATAAGAAGTTCTCCAAGAAGCAAAACTACTAAGTGCTATGGAATTGGATTTCATGGTTGGATTTTCCAGTATCTTAAAAATAAAAATTCCAGTGAGTACCTCCTCCTATGCATCTCCTCTGTGGATTCTCTGATGCTTAATAAGAAATGATCTCATACTATAGCCTTTCTGCTAGTGGGAACACAGGTGAGCCTCCTGCCCGTCAGGCAATCTGCTTTCCTGAAATTTAGAGGAATTTCTGTCCACTGGCGTTGAAACTGGCCGAGAAGCTTTGAGGGAGAGAGGAGAAAGATCAGCAGCCACACAAAAACCTAGGCTAGCAAGTAGACAGTGTGATCATATAAGCTTTGTATCCCTGGGAAACTAGGCTAATTATGAAAGGGCTGGAAAGATTCACTTACGATGAAAGTCCAAAGGCCCCAAAGTGGAAAAACACTTAAGGTGCTCTATTGGATATAGGGCTGAAAGAACCAAACATGATAGCTAAGTTGAGACACAAATGATGAAGAATGTTATAATTTACAGAAATATAAATGTTAGCCAAGGATGATGAGGATTTATTTGTACCAAGAGGAGCTATTACTAAGCAGAATTGCAGCTGGGAATAGTGGGATTAAATAAAGGAAAGCTTTAGGCAAAAAATAAAGCAACACTGTAAGTGAGATGAACCTATAGAACAGTCTTGAGACATAGGAAGCGGAAGCTCCATAGCTTAAGAAAATTAAAACTGGAATGTAAAAATACCTGTTCTCTACAAAACAGTAACACGTGGACATCGGTAGGAATGTCTAACAGGTCTTTCTTTTCATTTATCACTAGATTAATAACTCAAAATATTGCACTGCACTACTACCCAGTAGTAGAACTGAACCTAAATCAGAAATACATATAGTGCAATTGTGTGTTCCCAGTATAGGTATGGCTGTTGGTTTTAGATTGTGTCTTTTTTCTTCACATTTTTATCCATTTTTCCATTGTTGGGTGTTAATCACAGGCCTGATGCAACAGGAGAAAACCAAAATGGATGATTTCTAATTCAGGTAATGAAAGGAGGTTTCTTGTTTTCTCATGTCACTATTGAAATAAATTTCTTTGTCAGTAAAGGCTTTAGGGTGAAATGTCAAGCAAAACAGGAGATATTCTTCAATATATTTTCAAATCTAAGTAGATAAAGTTGTGTAAGAATTTGAAGCTGAAGTAAGAGTATCAATGACAAGGAAATGTAATGTAGACAATACATAAAACTCATAAAAGTAGTTACTACTTTTGAGTCCTCATCTAAATGTTTGAAGTCAGACCCAGGACATATAAATTCATAGATCTGCCTTCCTCCTGTATCACCTATACAATATATCAAAAATAAATATAATATTATACAGGTAATTATTTATGTAGAGTTATTAAAATATCTACATTTACACATAAAGTAATCAAAGTTATTTATGTATTAGTGCAACATTTTTAAACAATACTGAATTGTCTGGGTTTCCATGTTATTATTTTCTAGTAAAACATAAAAGAAAATAATCAAAAAGCAGAAACCAGATCATACAGCATGTTTGATGTAGCAATTTCTAACATTCATTTAATATAGCTGAGCTGCAATGACTAATACTGCCCATGTCCTCTAGTACAAAGACCGAAAAAAGGTTCCAGACTAGATTACGTTCATGCAGGTCTCATTTTAACGGAAATTGGAGAGATGAAAAAAAGATTAGAGGAACACACATTATAAAAACAGACCTCACAAGTCAAACTTAATAGTGAAACCATTCTCTTTCATGTAGACAACCATGAAAACAAATATCCTGTAAGCACTAGATATATATTGTATCGTTCTACCAGATCTCTTTGCCTCCTTGAGACAGATTCCCATTCATCTCATGACTATATAATTTGATCATAGTTGAGTAAGGCACAGCAGGGGAAAGGGTCTGTCTGATAAAGTATCAGGCTCCAGGAAGATAGATAAACAATTTCATGATTTCTAGTTGTAACAGGAACGGTACAGTCGTGGATATTAAGATATTAGTCTCGTAGGAACACAAATATCAAGCTTCTGCAGTTTTTTCTCTTACTAAAAACATTTTCTTTCCATTAGGTGAAAATGACAGCCTGATTATGATAAACTAAGATAGAACGCCAGAATAAAATGCAAGCTACATGTGAAAAGTGGAATTAAATATTTTTTCATTCGTCAATGTGAAAGTTAGTACATAACTTTTTTTTTTTTTTTGGCTTAGTTTAAGGCAAGGGAAAAAAATTGAACAAAGAAATTTCTCTCTCGTGGGGTATTTTTACTGCAAAGAAACATTATTAAAAAGTACAGTTGCCTATCAAACCATTCCACAGTTACATCTCCTCTTTCACAAGGGACACAATGGCAGGCAACTCTTCCTCTACTACTGAAGTCATTAGAGTAACACCTGTTTGCAATGCTGCCTCAGTGTTCTACAAGCATTAAATGATGGATTGAGTGGATTATTTGAACAGATACGATGAACTTCATTTTCATATATTAGCATAAATATATAGCACCCATTGCCAATACAACTCCTGTTAGGTGGCAAATGTTATACTGTGTTTGTAATTATTTCCTGTCTTGGATAGCTGAAAAACATGGTGATATCCAGTCATGCTGATACTTGCTTTGATTCATAAAATTTCAAAGAACAAAAATATCTTTTGCAGTAAATTTTTAGCCCTGAATTTTTAGCCCTAAATTTTTAGCCCATGCTATCTGGTTTTGTTGAAGAAAATACACTCTGGAGTAAGCAAATTTTAAAGCTATTACACTATCTCACATAGTATCACGTACCTGTGATTCTTTCACATTTTCAACAGTGAAGTTGAACCAAACTCGAAAGCGTGGGTTACAGGTATCTGGTCTAATGAACAGGTCATACTCAAACTCTGTGATGTGGTCCACCCGTCCAAGGTTACCTACCAAGAATATAGAAAAAATAATGCCTTTTAGTGAGTGGTTGATAAGCTCCCCAGGAGCTACACTGAGAAAAGTTTTTAAAATTTCTAGCTCTGATGGGTAAAATATATGAGTATAATAAGCTTTACAGCAGTTCACAATTATTTTTAAAAGACTCAATCATCGTCACAAAATAAAATACATATCAGGAAGCTAAATGTACATGAATAAATCAAAAAGGAAACAACAGGGATTTTTATTATTCAATCAAATTGACTTTTTGTGTTCTCTTAGCTGAGTACTCCAATTAAGTGTCCTAAGATCCTTTTAATTGTTTCTTTTCCTTTTTTTTCCCCCCACTTTTTCTAACAATGTCTCTGCACATCTTTTAGTCCCCACCCGTATAGGTTTCTTTCTTTCCATTTGCTGCTCATGTTCAAGCACCTCTAAGATTTAAGAGCCCTCGGATTTCCACCTGCGCCTTCCAGCTGGTGCTTTGCGCATCCATCTCTCTCCACAGATGGGACAGCCTTCATCTCCTTTGTGATTCAAAAACTATCTTAATACTTTTTCTTTACCATTTGCAGCTACTATCACCTCCTTCCAAAGACACAAACAAGACTCTAAGATTTCACCTCAGCTTTTTCCTGGTAAATTTCATGGAATAATATTTTCAAATATAGGCAGAACTACATTGTCCCCTATGGCATTATTCACACTGGCTATAGAAATTAAGTTCAGCACTGGGAAAACTTGCTAAGTGCTTTTAAATTGCTAAATCTTTTTTTTTTTTTTTCCTTTGAAGTGTGCCAGGATTTTTAAAGAGAGGGTTTAGACCATCCATTTCTCATTTATACACTACATAAATAAGACTACAGATCTTCCTGATCTAACCCAAAACCCACCTCATCAGTTCTTGTAAGACAGGGCCGCACATTACCTCACATGCTAAATTATATTTATTTAAAGAATAGCACTGCATGATAACTTGGTTTCATGGTTTCAGATATATTTTGGGGTTTAGAAATATATTTTGGGGCTGGATGTATAATGTTGGGTTCAAATAGCTATTTAAAATGCTATTTGAGCTAAACAATTCCCTCCTCAGCAAGCCCCATTTCAGTCACTGTGACTGTTCTTTGGTAACACGCTACTCGGTGTGAGCACAAGCAGCAAAATTCAGCTGCTCTGCTGTTATGGGGTGGAAAAAAAAAGCAGAAAAAAACCCCATTTGCAACTCTTTTCATCACTATATTTGCAGGATTTCTTCCTTATTCTAAATTGTTTCTGGCCTTACTAATTGAACATTTTTAATCTTCCCTATTTTTAATGTTATCCTCTACTTTCCTACCCACATTCTTCTTTTCAGAAGAAAATTCCCTTCACTGATTCCCTCTATAGAAAACTGTTTCCTGCTAACAATCTGTTCCTAAATACTTGCCTGAAGGATACATTTGGCATATGAAATATTTGGGGAGAAAAAAAAAAAAAAAAGAAAAAAAAACAACCAGCAATATTGTACAGCTAGAATACCTTTGCCAAATATAAATAATGTCATCTGCTGTACTGGGTGTTGGTGCGGGACCTGCAGGCCTGAGCTCTCTGAGGCTGGTGTCGGCCTGTGCCCTGAGGGTTCCAACCCCTCAGCAAAGGTGGTGGCACTTAAGGAAGGGCAAAAATGCCACACTGGAGTCTGAGAAGCACTTGGGTTTGAGGAGGAGGAGGAGGGACAGGGGTGCTCTAAGCACTGGGGCAGAGACTCCCCTGTGTCCTGTGGGGAGAGGTTGGAGCAGGTGGACATTTCCTGAAGTACCGGTAGCCCGCAGAGGAACCATGCTGAAGGAGGTTCTCCTGACAGAAGACTGTGGTCTGTGGGAAGGGTCCAGGCTGGAGAGGGCTCTCCTGATGGGTACTGCAGGATGGACCCAGGATGGAGAAGGTTCTCCTGACAGGGACTGCGGGATGGACCCAGGCTGGAGAGGGCTCTCCTGACAGGGACTGCAGGATAGACCCACATTGGAAAGGGCTCTCCTGACGGGAACTGCAGGATGGACCCAGGTTGGAGAAGGTTCTCCTGACAGGGACTGCAGCCTGTGGGAAGGTCTCAGGCTGGAGCAAGGGGAACAGTGTGTGGAGAAAAGAGAGGCAGAGAGAAACTTCCCATGGACTGGCCACAACCCCCTGTGCCCCTCATTGGGATGGGTCAGGAAGCAAGGATCCTGGGAAACAGGGAAGGGCTCGGGGAAGGCGTTTTAATTTCTCTTCGTTTCTCACTATCCAAACCTATTTGAACAGGCAACAAATTAGTTTTCCCTCCAGTAAGTCTGCTTTGCCTGTGATGGCAACTGGTGAGAAATCTCCAACTTTATAGTGACACACAAGCTTTTTCATCTTATTTTCTCCCCCATCTTGCTGAGGAGGGTGAGAGAGAATGCAGGTCAATCGGCGTCAAGCAGCTGGCCAAGGTCAACCCACCACATCTACCTGACTTCAGGCTAAGTCAAGTCCCTTACTCATCTAACTGCACCTTCTGCCACAAGGGTCAAATCTATCACCTCTATTCACAATAACAGAACTTGAATCTTAATGTAAACTATTACTTCCTACAGATTATTATCCAAAAGAAATAAGAGTGGTAAAATCAAGCCATTGCATTGTAATACCTTCAATTAAAGGAAGGGGGTTTTTTACCATATCATTAAATGTTATGAATTGTCACAGAATTGTCATGGAATTATCAGAGCTGGAAGGAACCTCTAGAGATCATCCTGCCCTGCAGGATTGCCCAGAGGACATTACTCAGGCTGGCATCCAGGAGGGGCTTGAAAATCACCAGAGAAGGAGACTCCACAACCTCCCTGGGCAGCCTGTTCCAGGGCTCTGGAACCCTCACAACAAAGAAGTTTTTCCTCATATTTCAATGGAACTTCCTATGTTCCAGCTTGTGCTGATTGCCCCTCATCCTGTCACTGGGAACCACTGAAAAGAGTCTGGCTTCATCCACCTTCAACCCATCCTTCAGATACTTGGCTGGATGGGGCTTTGAGCAACCTGCTCTAGTGGGAGGTGTCCCTGCCCATGGCAGGGGGGTTGGAACTCAGTGATCTTCAAGGTCCTTTCCAGCTCTAACCATTCTATGATTCTAAGCATTAATAAAGTCTCCCCTTGTGAACATACGACATCATTGGGAAAATAATATTCATCACGTATTTCATAATTTAGGTGGCCCAAGGTGTTTGGCCACATAGGTCAGGTTCCACTTGCCTCACAGGTCATAGTTTAAGCTCTCTCTGGACAAAGATTAATGTGTGGACAGACGCCCAGAGTCACTTCAACCTGAGCTGTACATATGATGCTGGTGGATGCCCTAAGATTAAGTCAGCAGTCTGGGTGAACATAGACTCTGAACCAGGTCCAGCTTGTAAACTACATATATACATGGCTCCCAATGATCCCAGCAATTCCAGATACGGATAAAGTTATCTGCAGCATAGACCAGAGGTGTAAATTTTGATTTAATTACTTCCAAAGAAGCACTTCAATTTATATTTCAAATTCAAAGGTCATTAAAAAATTGTACTGCAAGATACAGGAAACTAAAAGATTATTAAGTGAATAAATAAAACCAGAGCAAAACGAGACCTTGATTTATGACCTATTGCACATTTCAGGTTTCCTTCAACATTAAACTGATCTGAATTGTACAGGGGACAAATGGCCCACTCAGGACATCCTTACAGCATCCGTAGGATCACTAAACTAGCACTGAAGAATTGTACCAATGTCAGTGAAATCACTGATGGTGAAGAGCTGGGTTAGTCCGGGTTAGTCTCATCTGGAAAACCTATACATCTACCTCAAATCTAGCAGAATCTTGAACAGTTTAATCATTGTCTACATGATTCCCTGGGACTCCCAACACTGTTTCCTCTCTTTATCTGCAATACTCGATTTGAACACTCACCTCCCTCTTAATGCAGTATTTTTCCTTTTGTGAATTGTATCTCACTTTATTACTTTTGGCCTCCAGAACTGCCTTTTGCTAGCCTCCTTCATAGGGCACATCAGCTGCCACAGTCACCTGCAGCCATTTGCAGTATAGTATCATTTGTACATTTCATTAGAGCGCTATTTCTTCTCTGTCTTCCAGATGCTAAATAGGCTGGACCGAACACTAATGCCTTCGGTAACCAATTCAACAAGTTCCTCGTGCTCAATAGAGTATTGTTTGTAATATCACAGCCTTTGCTCACAATCTGTCAGCCTAATTTCAACCCACATAGCAATGTCATTAAACAAGACGGCAGTTTTGGTACAAAGAAGCTTAGAACTATAAGAACAAAACATTTCCTTGCTTTAAAAGATGCTTTGTAGAAAACTGATAATACCACTGAAAAACACTTTTTGGTGTCCAAGGAAAGATATAAACTTCCCAACGCTAATCTCATAAACAAAGTTAACAATTTTACATATTGCCTTCACACTGCTGTAACCATGGGAAATAGATTTATTCTAATGAGTGAGAATTATATTCCAATACTGCAGGTAACACAGTGAAATCCATTAGAAACTCTGAAACAGGAATTAAAACATAGATTACACTATTCCATTTACACATTATATGGTTTTAATATTTTAACATTGAAGATAAACTTGTTTTTTCTTAAGTGCAAACACCTTCTAAGCTGCTTTTATTTTTACTAGCTCTATAAGTTTCCTTTAAATTTCTCGCTTTTTTTTGGTATTTTTTTGTTAAATGTAAAGCAAGAGAGAAAACTGTTTAATGAATAGTTAGATAGTAAGTTCTTCCTTTGCCACTGTAATCTCTGTTCAAGTGTGCAATATAGACCCTCTGGTTTGCAGTACCTGCAGTGGAGAGTTTCTGTGCTGAAACGATGATAAATTTAAGAGAAAGCTAAATAGCACCAATTTTGTGTAATGTATCTACCAACAGTTTTCAGTCTTGATACATCTACAGTAAGACCCTTCCCAAGCACAGCTTTTATTTGGCCTATCTTGAAATCTCCTAATTTATGCTATCAGTAAGAGAGCCTGTTCAAAACAATATTGTTAAGTACATTCTTTTAAAATCTAAGAAAAAAGTCTCATGCTACTAAAACATCAGCTTTGTGTTGCTTTGCTTTACTTTGGGTTCATGCCCATACGAAATCTTTACCTCTCCATTCAATAAATACAGAAGTTGCATCTATGAGATTTTACAATTTTTTTAAAAGCATCATCACTCCATAATTAGTTATTAGCATTACATTGGGGGGTTAACATTATAAACCACAAGATATTAGTAACGTTATTTAAGGTGCATGTAAAATTAATGAATTGATTAAGCAATGCGATCTGCAAGGGGAAAAAGCCCAACAACATTACGAGCAGTAAGATCTGAACTTATTGGCATTTGAAGACATTTCTATTTAAATTCCTTTTTTTACATTTTGGGTGCACGTCTGGTTGCCAAATGACCTTCTGACTATATCTTAAATGTAAAATAAGCAATTTATTAGAGTAGCCAGCACTTTACAAAGCATTATGGATTTTCTTCTCCTATGAACTCTGAAATTAGTTGCGGGTTTTTTTTTCCATTATTATTTTACTTTAGAGAAATACTGGCACAGATCTTTTTAAACTGATGGGAAGATGTGAACAAATCAAATTCCCAAATGTCTATAAACTGACTTTCACTTAGCCTTGGGGTTTGTCTTTAAGACACATGCTCAATTTTCAGTCACGGTTCCGTTCAATACTTTTAGCATACTGAGAAAAGAAGAGACATAGTTTTCTTTAATCATTCAAGCTGAAATTCTTAATTATATTTGTTTAAATTGCTTTACAGAGTAATGTTTAGTGCAATGCTTTCAAAATGCGAATAGCAAAAGGGGTCAATAGCACGTTTCAAGTTTCTTTAAAAGTCAGAAAAAAAGGCCAATGTTACTATTTTATTAATCATGCAACATACACTTAGTCCTCATGAAATATTAATGTATATTGCTTCCTACATCAATAAAAAGTGTACTTTACACGAAGAAAGAAAACCTGCTTAAGAAAATGCTAGCTAAACTTACTAAGCATTCTAACAATTATCATAAAAATGCTAGAAAAGAAAATATAGATATGGTAAGCAATCCTAAAATCTTCTTAAACCACACATTGTGCTTTCCTACAGAGAATTTTAAGATGAAAAATAGACCTTGAGGGTCTTAGACAAGCCTGAGGCAATATAAAGAAAAAGGTCAAACACTCTGCTAAAAAGGACCGTTATCTTCAGAACAACAACTTATCAGCCAGCTTGCAGCCCTGCTTATTTACAGTTATTGGTCCCAGAGGAAGTGCACTTCAGCGCAGGGCGCGATTACTTTGTAATGAGTTTGCCAGAAATGGTAAAGGAAACTAATTTGTAACAATGTGCTGTTCCCTGCACATGAACTTTCTCAGACACTTTTTTTTTTTTTTTTTGGTCCACCAATGAATAACTAACTTCAGCCTCCCTAATAAGCAGTGAAAACAGAAGTGCACTAAAAACCACTGAGTCGCAGGCATGAATGTGCTGAAATATCAGTGATTATCCCTCTCAGCTGTCCATTACAGTACTCATGATGACCACCAATTCCCCTGTGGTGGATATATAGAATGCAGGTTTCAGGGGGTGGATTTGCACATGAAAATTAACACCATTTGGAAGAAAATAGCCTGCACCTGTCACAGATTAGCAACAAAAGGTCAAATGCCTCCTTTTACACCTAGAGCACTTGCATATTGTATGCCTTGCTTATAGGAGCCTAATTCTAGTTTCTTAATTCAGAAAAGTGAGCACCATGGTGAAACGAGGAGAAAAAAAAAAGAATTAAATCTTGGCTAAAAGCTATCAATAAATCTATTGATCAAGATACATATGAATGGAAGTAGCTGGGGCAATCTCTGTCTCTAAAAGAGGTAGTTTTTCAAAAGAGAATTACACAAAGTGCTCTTCTGTTTTTGTCAATATGCTGCCAGGTTCTGAAATACTATTTTTCATCCACACAATAAAAATCTTGACAAGTAAGCAATAGAAAATCACTAATACACTTGCAGCTGCATTTCAATCTATACAAATTCTTTAAACAAAAACAACCAAGGAACAGATTGGAATATACATCATTTTCACCAGTTGAACCTGGGATCGAGTCCAAGATAGCCAAACAGTATTAATCTATATTTTCATGCGACTCTATATTTCATAAAATAAGGTGAAATGTAGAGTATGGAATACCCTCAATGGAATTCATCCTCAAAGATTACAAAACACATTGAGATGATAATACAAAGACATTTTATTGATACATTCTAAATGGAACAGGAGCTGCAGGGACTGAGATCTGTAAAAACTTCTCGAGTGAAAGATTAGGTATCTTCTGAGAGGAGTGCATCTAAGAATATCAGTTGTAAATTCCTGCTGGCTTTATAGTCTTTGTCTGTGAAAAGAATTCATAAAAAATAGCTTGGTGAGAAGTCCTGAACAACTTCTAAATAGCATTTGGTTTTTAAGTAGGAAAAAATCTAATGCAATAGTGATGTTCTACAAAAACCTGTGACTGTTTTTTGCATCATCTCCCGGACTCTTGCCCAAAGTATATGTCAAATCAAGACTCCTGAAACTGCAAAGCACATGATTTGAATAAAAAGACAGTATCATAAAAAACACATATACAACACCTTGTGAATTAAAGTATACTTTAAATTATTAAAATTGCACATTTTGCACTCTGCAATACAAGGTAACATCTACACCACTACAGTTAAATCAACCTTTGAGGAAAAATAATGGCAATACCCTTTAACAATATAGTATTCTTTTAAGATCCTGATGTTTCACTTAAAACAATAGCAATGCTCATGACTCAGCTTCCACTCAAAATCCAAATCGCCTTTGAAAAATGATCAGGACTAGCAAATAGACAAAGCATTTCAAAAGTGCACAGCTTGAGAAGCTGGATACTTCAGACTTGTATTTTTAGTCTCTTTTCTATCCTCCGTCATCATTTAAGCAAGTTGAAATTGCTGTGTTTCCATTATGTTTTATGTTTTTATCAATAGTGACATCCAAAGGACAGTAATTCGGTAACTTTTGTGAAAAAGACTGTACGGGAACAATGACTATCCTAGTTCTTAGTAGCAATTGGTAAAAGGCCAACTCCTATCACTGAAAAGGGTAAACTGAGATGTACATATTAATGACTAACTTTTAGAGGCTGAGCGATTCTGATTGAGCTTTTATTGTAATTAGACAATGTGATAAAATCTAATTGTGACTGACAGCACATGAAAATTAAAGCTTTTACACTTTTCTTGTTTATCTATGAATACAGCATTAAAATAAATTGTATCAATCTACATATATAAGAATTATGGGTCTTGTTTATTTGTTTCACTACCAAATGATTCAGCAACAATATGGAAAAGAGCAGTGAATCCAAAAATTATACATGTTCTTATCCTTTCCAACTATCCTATTTCTTTTCATTTAACAATTTTGATTTTAACGGTGCTGCTCCTAGTTCATAACATTAACAACACAATCTGATTTTCTACACTTTTTCAGGATCACAGTCTGAGTTCCACTCTTTCCGATACTTCTCCTCACAAGTGATGAAGGTGCACTAGACCCATTTCTTAAGGGCATTCTGCCCATGGTACGTGGGATCACAGATCCTGTTTCCCACTGGTCCCAAACAAGTGCAATGAATAAATCTATAATTCCTTTGTATTGAGTTAAATTGCAGAGATATTAATGAACAGTGTGGCCTAGACTAAAACACCCACAGGACTTTTTTAAATTAAAACTTTTATCTCAGTTAGAGTAGGAGGTAGAATTTGTCACCCACAGTAGCTAATCTGAATCATTAGATTAAAAGAAAGTTGTGGGACTAGCCTCTGAATGAAGTGAAAAAGGTACAATGCCAAAGAACTGTCTTCCACACAGAAAATAAAGGGAACTAGAAACCTTTCAGAAAAAAACTTACAGCTACTGGTGGATGAAAAGCTGGACGTGAACCGATAATGTGTGTTTACAGCCAAGAAAGCCAGCACATCCTGGGCTGCACTAATAGAAGCGTGGCCCGCAGGGTGAGGGATGTGATTCTGCTCCTCTGCTCTGGTGAGATCCCACCTGCAGTGCTACATCCAGTTCTGGGCCCTTCAAAATAAGAACATGGACCTGTTGGAGCAGATCCAGAGGAGGCCACGAAGATGGTCAGAGGGACAGAACACCCCTTCTGTGAGGACAGGCAGAGTTGGAGTTGTTCAATCTGGAGCAGAGAAGGCTCCAGAGAGACCTTACAATGGCCTTTCAGTACTTAAAGGGGTCTTATAAGACAAACTCAGGGGGGCTTGCTAAGGGGACAAACTTTTTAGCAGGGTCTGTGGAAAAGGAAAGAGGCATAAACCTACCTAATTTTATTAGTGAAATATAAAATACAAGAAAGTTGAGGAGGCCATGATGTGATTTATTTTCTTTTACTAAAAACAGAAAAAAACCTCGTATTTCAGTAGTCTGGGCAATGCCAGCAATGGATAGTTTTAGGATGAATTCTTCCTTTCAGAAAAAAATACTTTTCTTGGTCACCGATGTTTTGAGTGATGTTTGGGGGGGATACAGGGGTTAAAATTTTTAATCAGTATTTTTAAAGTTCCTCCTGCAATAAGGATACTATTACAGCTTTCACAATAGAAATAATTTTAAGGTACTAGCATGTGTTAATCCCAAAAGACACCTACTTACACCGCTTGCAACTTTCCTTTAAAGATAATTCAGAAGAGTAAGAAATGATATTTAGAAAAACAACACAAATAACTAGGATAACTGGAATATTTTCTGTCTCGTTGGGTTTGTTAAGAAGATTGGTCTTAATGGTGATCCCAGTATAGAGCACAATGAAAAACAGCAACAAGTAATCCTAAAGATTTAGTGATCGTTATTGCTCAAAAACCACCGTGAGCAAAACAGCACAATATAGAAGCAACAGATATCTCAATGCACTACAAATACTATTGTGTAAACAGCAGGCTTACATATGTATAAAGAAATTATATAATAAAATCTTGCTGACGGAATTCAATAGTTTTGATCAAATAAGACTGATATTTAATCACTTGCAGCCAAAGAGCCTTATTTCAAAATTGCCTTTATCAATAAATACTGATGATTTCTGTTAAAGGACCTAAAAAGCTGAAGCTGTAAAGAATAAAATGTCAATGTTCACTGTGTAGGGAAATTGGAAAAGCTGGATAAAATGGAATCAGTCTCTTGCCTCCTCCTGCATCTGTGAGATACTTAAAAATTACAAAAATATCAGTAGCGCCCAAGACTGTGGGACAAATTCTCCAAAGTCACAAAATCATGTAAACATGAAAACTGGGAACAGTATAGTAGCAATGCATCGGCTTAGTAGGGAACATCAAGAATGTTTAAAAATCAGAGGCCCACACCCTAAGATGGCCATTGCACACCCACTACGCCAAAACCACCAAATCCCCAGAAAAACAGTAGACTACTCATTTCCCTACTCCCTCTTTATCAATTCCCCAAAGGCCTCCAATGACAGATGGGCAGTTATTTATCCATGGCAGTGAACCTTTGTTAAAGGAAAATCAGAATACAAATAGGTTTTGCATTAGTGTCACGAAACTCAGCCTTCTTGAACAAAGTACATGCTATCAAAATGGGTATTTCACGACTGTGCCCGTATCACATCTTTCAAAGTGAAGCTCTTAAAGGAAAAGCATTTGGGGAAATTTCTGTTTGGAAGTCATTTAGCATATAATGGGTGCTATCCTAAATAAATAATTAATAAGTTAATAAATAAAAGATAACAACGTCTGCAGCCTTAACCACAGAAGGAACCACCGAGGCACATCGGGGAATATGAACAACCGAACCACAGTGGGATGTACCATTACTGCTGTGCAGCAGGGAGAAATGCATCTCTAAATACGCACTTGGTTAAGGCCTGATGCTCAGTGTACAGCACTGAAAACCGTTGCTACCTATAAAAACATTCTTATATTTACCTGCTGCCTAGACATCATGAGGGAGCAAGCAAAAAATTACAAATGGTTAAAAATCTTAAAAGCTGCATATTTTTTATTCTTAAGTACATTACAGCAGTCCTACTTATGTGATGCTTCCTGCTCAATATAGTCATCATTTTGCAGAGACCACAAGAATTCTTGTAATGCAAAAGGCAAAACAGTTTTTTCATCCTACAAGTGAAGCTATTCCAGTTGATTTATTACTATATGGTAATGGTGTAATTCCGCATTTGGCCTAGTTTGGTGCCTGCTACACGGAATCACCATTTTTCCAGGGCAATGCTTCCATAGTATAACTACAAACTGCCACTTGAGGAAAATTAATTGAGGGAAACCTCAATCAGTCTGGAGACTTATCATTAAATTACACTCTCAAGGACATCTCAAAAGTAACCGAAGTTGTAAATACTTTTTTTTATTTTATTAAAAAAAAAAAATGGAAAGGCTCCAGCTACTATCTTATAGAAAAGTCTTGCTTTTTGACATGGATCCTGAATAAGAAACTTCTTTAACTAATAAATGCTTATTTTATACCTGAAACTTTCCTTCTGAATCTTATAAAAAAATTTCCTTGAAGAATGGTACTGTACAGATAGTCTTTTACCGCAAATACTGGATCTGAATAATATCTGCCTTTTATACAGTTTTTGCAGAAGAAACAGTCTTATTTTAGTTTATTATGAAACTGAATTTTATTCTTTATGCCATTATCAATCTAGTCACAAAAATAGTTTGGGGAATAGACATTTTATTCTTATTCAATACGTTAATCCCTTTATTTCATTGCCTAGAAGTGAAATCTTATAATATAATCTCCATGATACAATTTACAGATAGACATTCATGCAGCCTAGGTACATCTTTAACCATTTGATCGGAGTAGACTGATACACAACTTCACTGTTCATCTACTCCTCTGCTGTAGTTCCTACTCTGACGTGGTTTGTTGAACGAAGTGATTTCTGTACTTTTCTCTTTTTCATACAGCATTTTGATCCCTCTGAAGGTAATGGAACTTGTTCCTGTGTTTTCACTTACATAATTTTCTGACTCCTGTGCCTTGCGATTTTCCTTTCCTCCAGTCACCAGTCTGTTCCAGAAGCCCTCCTTGACTTCTAGTCAACAATTATAAAATGCCAATACTGTTTGGAAGTACATTACATTGGTTTGTTCTTATAATACTAATATAATTTATAGCAGGCCTTCTTAACTGTACCCCATGGAGGTAACAGAAAACTGCTCACCCTCATTCATCTTCGTTTAGTTAAAGCTTAAATTAGACCTTAAAAAACTATCTAGTTGATGTTATTTTTTCAATCAGAAGTGATAATTTAAATATTGACAATTTAGACGACACCAACATGTTTTTGTCTAACTATGGTATAATATTTTATTATATCTGAATGTCTGTCTTAATTTTGTTGGGGTTTTTTCATTTTGCCAAATCCAGAAGCATTTCCTTTTATTTCAAAGTATTTCTATGTTTGTAGTAAATTAAACATTAATCTTTCTCTGCAAATGTCAAGTGATATTTAAATGTTTTTCTGGCAGATAAATGATTATTAATATTAATGCAATAAAATCACAGCTCTTTGTCCTTTCTTTGATATTTAAGAAAAAATTAAGAATGTCAAAACAGTTCTGCAAAAAGAGAATTCATTGGTCTACCATCCACTCTTCATTAGCCTGAGAGGTAAAAAATTACTGATCTTGTGAGACAATGTGTTTATAGAATCAGAAAGGGTTGAAAATGAATTACTCTATCAGTGGTAGAGTGTGTATCACTTCAATGTGAAAATGCCTTGTTAAAGTTCATTTTAATTTAAAGCCCCCTTTTTGTCATTCAAAAAGCTTTAGCACAATGAAAGAGTCTTTGTCACTTTCATAATTAGCCCCTCTTGCACTAAATGAGAATAAAATCTGATCAGAAGTCCATACAGGCAAGGTCATAAATCAAACAGAAAAGCTCCACGAACAGTCCTGTAAGATGTCCAAAGGCACACACAGCTCGGCATGAAAGCACTGTAGTCAGGATCCGCTCCTAGAAACACAGCCCACACCAAAAAAAAAAAAAAAAATCCCCAATAATATCTGTTTGACAGCCTAAATTTATCTCCATATTCCGGAGCCCTATAAACACATTTTGCCGTTTAGATACAAAAGCAATTTCAGCACCAAGGACAATTCAGGAAAGCAAACAGCTGTTCAACTACTACTATTACCCTTCGCCAACCAAAGTCAAATTAATTTAACTTAATGCTCTCACTTCAAACTGTGGCAGTGAAATAAAAAAATAAATAAAATAATAATACTTAAAAAAAACCTCAAAACCAAGAAAACCCCAAACCCAAACAAACAACAAAACAGAACAAAAAACTCGGCCATATATGATAATTGTCATAAAGCACAAATGAAAATTAGATTAACAGATAAAACTCCTTAGGAAACCAGGTTCCAAAGAGCAGGCAGCCCAGCTCAAACACAAACTGGATTTTATTCAGCTTATTTTCATTTTCAGATGAAAGTAAAAAGATATTTTGAAAGATGTAATAAAATTCTCAATCTTGGACAGCTATGGCAAGAGTGACAGCACATCACTCTCTCTATTCAGGGATCATCAGAATACCAACAGGAATCCAAGCCATCAGCATATTATTTTACTCCCCATGTTAACAGAAAGTGAGGATTTCATCAGCAGATTCCTAAAACGTGGGGAGAGTAGAGGGCAAGGAGAGGGCAAGGTAGGAAGACAAGGGGAAGACTGTTACAAAGTGGCAGTGGGCAATGAGAATATGGATCCTAGAACAGATGTACTTTTTACAATTTGATGTATTATGTTAACGCTAAATGCTAATTTTAAATATTATTCAGCCAAGAGTTACTTGTAAAATAGCTACATCCATAAAACCAGGAATTATTATGAAAATACATATTTATATCCATAAAGTACATCTATATGTGTAGACATTTGGATATATTTCTACCTTCAAATACATCACTATGTACATTTAAAATGCACAACTATCCTTTACGAGTTTTTGTTTTCTCACAGTATTTTCTCTGCAGAACCAAGCTGCCAAAGTCATGTCTCTAGCCACATAAACAACAAACTACTTTCAAAGTAAGGACTTGGTTGGAGGGTGTGGGTGGTTACGTCTGTCATATGCTCCCAAAATTTCCACTTACATTAATTATACAATGATCATAAGTAATTCGATTTCACAGATTTAGGAGACAAATTGGTTTGCTAAGCAACAAACAAGAGCATTACTGTAATAAAAAGAGAGTAATGCCTTTTCTTCATCCTCATACAGTCTCACACTTCAGTTCACTAGTAGTAAACTTCTCAAGTTGGTTAAAAGGTAGTGAGGACACAAGTGAGTGTCCTCTTGGATAGAGCCACATGTGCTTGAGACACAAGACAGGTAATTTGCCTTGTCTGTCACACATACAGGTATCTAAAAAGTGCAAATTGCAAACTACTACAGAAGCAAACCAAGCCTGGGAACTGTAACGAGGGCATGCAGGTGATTAAAGAAAGAAAATGGATTTAAGATGGATGGGATGAGAATCTGAGTCAGACATATTATTGAAATTGAACTGTCTAGATCTTTTTCTTCTAAGTGAGTACTCCAAAAAGCCAATAAAGCTTTTAAACAAAAAGCAGGGGTTTTTACTGTATAATAAACTAGATTAATTGGCTTTTAAATAAAGAAAACTCAAAATGACTAAGTAAGAAGGAATAAAAATCAAAATAGATCTCCCCTGCCCACTGTGTCCTTGCATGGAAATAGTACTGTTCCCAAAACTGCCTTCAGTTTCCTACTCAGTGAACCTTCTAGAATTGCAACAGATTCTAGATAGCCTGTACTGGATCCCCTGGAAAATAGTCACTTCTATGGCCAACCCTGTATCTGTGCCGTGTATTTCTCAACAGTTCTGCAGTCTCCAGGTGCTCCAGCCTTCCTGCTTGCTGCACCCTTACCTTCACTCTCCTGCCCATGGCCCCTTGAAGATGCTCTGAAAGCATCTCCCTTCCGAGCAGGCTCAGTAGCTCTCAAAGGAAGGTGAAATCTACCCTCCCTTGACATGGTTCCTGTTTGCTCTGTCATTCCCCTTTTGACAGGGCAGAAACGAAACAAGTAACATCTCTTTCAATGGGTTTAAACAGAAATTTTCAACTTCATCAAATCAACATTGTAAAAGACACCTCCAAACTTCCCCTCTGATTCTCCCTAACTTCTCCTGATTCTTACATACTATGTACCCACATGGGGACAATTCAAGTGCTACAGTCAGTCAAATAATTCCTAACACCAGGTAGATCATTTTCAGCAAGCCCTTAGCATTCAGCTCCTTCACACCTCTTCATGAAAGAGAGAGAGGATACCAAAGGAGGGCCTTTGTAACCAAGGGTTTCAGATCTTCCTTTTTTCCCCATGCCAACAAAATCTCACACTTTCTCTTACTTTTGCTGCTACTTTTCACCTTTATCTTCAACACACAAAACCCAGAGGAAATGACTTTAAAAGTCCTATGAAATACAACTATTATTTTAAGTCCCATTGCTTCTTACCCAAATGCTGTCACTACAGTCGGAAAAAAAAACCAGCACCTCTGCCAGTAAAACCAATGTGCTTCTGACTGCCAAAACTGGGAATTACTAGAACTGAAATATTCTAAAGAAATAGTTCTTTATATTGCAGCTATATTAGCAGACAATTAATGGGAGCCAGAGAACTCGGAGAGGGATGGAATGGTATAAGACATGGGGACAGGAGGAAGACTACAACCATGAAATAGGGGCAAGTAAGCTCCTTCTAGCTAGGTGAGTAGGAAACCCAGAGCTCCTGGAAGAAGTAGTATTCTCACAATTCACAGGCACATTGTGAATCCATCACACTGCCAGTTCTGATATCAAGCCGTCTGCTAAGAAAGACAGGTAGCAATTGGACTTTCAGAGATCAGTTTGTTCCTAATGGGGAGTCACACAACCTTAACCCTTCAGCAGGTCTTCATCTGAGGTGCTTTGATTTTTGTCATGTTTATGCTGTATTAAGAAAAAAATCATTAAAACGAGAGCAGGACAATTATTCTCGTATTACTCATGTCTATATATAGGCTGAATTGCAGGGTATAGTCAGAAGAATATTTGAGTCAATAAGCTATTTGCAAAACCTTGGATGGTGAGTTAAGTGGGAGATTTGGGCTATATAAAGGCATGGTCTGCAGAGATGCTCCTATATTAATAGACAAAGTCAATGACATCGCATACTGATTTTTCTGCTCTTCTAGTAATTCTCTGATGTCTAGAAGTTTCCAGCCTAGCAAAATGCCCTGTTAAGCTTGATTTAGGATTCTAATTAAATGATTAAAATTAAATTTTCTTTTATTTGACTGTATCTCCAAATTTACTCTTATGGGGTCTGTGCTTGCTAGGTCCATATTTGTCCAAAAAGACAGATAAAAAAATTTAAAAAAGAAAGATGTAGATTTTCAAAACAGACAATATCTTCTTCCAAGTTATTTCACAAAACCAGAAAACAAATCAGTATTTTTAAAGCCATTAGTACTTAAATCACAATACAGTGATTGTTGAGCTGATTTATTGTTTCCTGTGGACATGAGGTGACCTTGGTCAATTATATAGTTCAAATGTGGCTTTTGAGTCTTCAAAAGCAGTGACACACACGCACATTTAGCAGTACTATTTCTATTCAAAATTAATCTTACTGGATTTCTAAAGAGAGGTACCACTTTACCTCTATTTATGTAAGAACCCAAAGAGGTATCAAACCTTTTCAATTAAAAATAACAAAAACAACCACTACCTTTGTTATATACTGTATTTTACTTCTAATAGTACACCCTGTCAATAAATCCATAGCAAGGTCATTTTATACCAAAATCTAATCTTAAAAAAGATTCTTTGTTCTCATAGAAGAAGCTGCTGGGGTATTAATGTAAGTCCTTTAGCACATAAAGAATATCAACTATGACATAAAAGGGTTAATTAAAAATACTTCTTTAAATACCTCCAAGGTTAATTTCAATTTTGAGTTTGAATCTATATGCACACACTTTACAACACATTCGTTATGGCATACAAAAATCTTTTACTCTATTAATGCAGTAGAAAGATTTATTACATTATGAAACATTGTGCAAACAGTTCCATAACAAAACAATTACCACCTTAAGAAGTCATTATTTGTGGTTCCTAATTATAATTAAGAATATCCTAGATCTTTAGCTTTTATAACATCTACTTCCTTTATTTATTTCTTTAGAAATAAAAATGTGGATATTTAATGTATTAGTAGAACAATTTTTTAAAGTTAGTATTAACAGTGAAAAACTTTTGAATAAAAGACATGCTATGTCACAAGTTTTAATCAAATAGGCACAACTTTTCAAAAGCCAGTCTTCAAAACAAGGAACTCATAAAGTCTTTGTCTTTATTTTCGTGTTTTTACCATACTGAGATTAGTCCTGTGACTGAAAGATGACTTTCTGTCACACTGCTGATGTGCAAGGAAGTCAGCAACAGGAAGACCTTTTGCTTTTGAACATCCCAGATACAAAAGAAAAATGGCAGTCCCACTGCCCACTCTAAGGATGGAAATGGTATATAATTTAGGACTTACAGTTAAAATTATAATGACTGAACAGGTGGGCAGCTTCCTATAGTGCACTAGGAGAGTAGGAGTGTTGTAAACATAAAATTATAAATAAAAGTATTTCCTTTACACTTAAGGATATAATAGGGAGCATCAGGAAACAGGCATATATTGATTTTTTTAAATAAACCTAACTTTTTGTAATCAGCACATTGATTTTGTTAAGTGCATACACAACTTCACCTGCAAATAACAATTCTATACACATTGAGGGATTTGGTTACTGCAGAAGACGGTCACATAGATATTAGTGTTTTTCTTTTACCCCCTTCTCTCTTATTATGTATGCATTTGCTTGCTGTATCTTACTGCTGATAAGGCCCAGAATCCAACTTGAAAGAAAACCCCCACAAACAGAACTTATTTAGCCTGAACACGTTCCATTAAAATTGTGGGGTTCAAGGTAGTACCACCTGTATATCATACTACAGGGCCATTACACTGAGCAGTACTCTTATAGGGAATTGAGTTCTCCAGATTCTTCTGCAAAGTGTTTGACATAAGGATACCCAAACCATATTAGGACTTCTTTTTTCTTTTTTTTTGCTATTATCTGGCAAACAATAAAAAAAAATGCAGTAAAATGCTAACAAATTGTTGGCTTTATTATATCAAAACAAGATTATTTTATGGGACTAAAACATTTTAATTAAGAATACTAGTAAGAAATTATTTTATTTGGTTAGATTTTCTTGGTCTTGTAATCTTTCTGCAAGCTTTGAAATAATTCACAAACTATATCTTTCAAATCAAACATCCCCAGTAAAATCACACTGGATTGAACTAATGAGCCTATACTTAATTTTCTCCACATTTTTTAATTCATACACTTTGGAATTTTATTTTGTTAAAATATGCTAGCCTGTATTTGCCATCACTATGAGGCCACATAGATCATAAACCCCAATTATCAAATTATAGTCATACAACTTTATGATTTCAGTATTCTTTCTTTCTCATATGAATCAACAATTTAACATGTTTCTTCCAGTTATTACAACCAGTTAACACAGCTTGTTACAGTCCTCTCAAAGCACAGGGTATTGCTTATCTCCCCCTCTAGGTTAAATCAGCCAAAACTGAATAGGTTGCAAAAGAATATGCTTGATCTTCCCATTCTTTCTTTACTCTGCTGGATCATTCTTCATTAGTCTGAGTCAGTGGATAGAACTGAGCACAATTTTCCTAACAGTATTTAGGTTTTCCTGGATTACTGAAATAATATGAGTTATTGTTATGTTATATCTGAAATAATACCTATTGTTCCTTGTATCTGTTGAAGCACAGCAGACTCTAAAATAGCACCCCTACAAAGGAAAGTCCATCTTATCCACCACGATTCAGCATGACACATACTTTGTTCAATTTTAAAGAGTAATCAAAGGTGTAGGCTTAAATCCAATTAATGTACTTCAAAGAAGACAATGTCAAAATGCTTTAAATGACGATTCTACTCTATAACACTGAAGCTCTTAATTTCTGTGAGCCTCCAATTTCTGAACTATAAAATGAAAACAAAAGCACCTTGTAAAGCACACGGTGATCTGCAGTAAGAGATTATAAGCATAAGCTATTATTAACTAGGCTAATATTCTAATGAGATAATAAAAATTAGAGGTCTTGGAAGTCATGTATTCACTTTCTAAGAAGTATCTAGATGTTATAATGATTGTTATACTACAGACATATTGGGCAGACATTTTTAATTGAACTTGATTGTAATCAGTCAGAATGTTCTTATTTTCGTGTTATCTAATCAGTTATCTTTCTTCAACCACTCCCTCTTACTGACTACTGACCCACTGAATAACAGAACATTTTCCCAATTGCCACATGACTAGTAATTCATAGAAAGTTCCATCAGCTTATGATCTGACCCAAAGCTAACAGGTACCATAGTTTTGAAAAAATTTTTCCACTGATTTCTGCCCTGGACGAAGCGCAGAAGATCTGGCATCTGTTAACATGGATCGCCCATGCTTGAGAGAAAATTTGAAATGTACAGTCGAAGTTTTTGGTAAAAAATGTTTCCCATCCAAAAGAACATGCAGAGTGATTAAGGACAAATAGTCACCAAACACCACAACAAGAGTTCCAGATCCCAGCTCCTTTAAACAAAAAATACAGAATTTTTTTTAAAAAAGAATTTTGGAGAGATGGGTGTCAGAAAATCTTTCAAGGAAGAACAGTGGGAATATTTGGAAAAGAAATCATGTGAAAATGGGAACCTATGACCGAAATAAAAGGGAGAAAAATTACGGATGAAAATGCAAATATGAGGGAAGGAAATAAATGGATCACTAAATCCAAAAGGATAAAGAAGAGCACACAGATGGGAATAATGAAAAACAAAACAGATGCTAATGGAGGGCCAATAACAGAGTCCTAGAGATGAGGATAACAAGGTTTAATTTGATATAGCATTCAATGTACAGGCTCAAGAAGTGGAGCTCAACATTCTCTCAACATACAAAAGAAGATACTTCAGCAATAACATTTTCAACAGTGCACACAGAAAAAAAAAAGAAATAACAGGCAGGATAACGTGATAAACAAGTAAGAGAATAACAAGTGTATGGGGTGAGTAAGAATGGATCAGTCCTGAAGCTACTGAAACAAAAGAACCACAGAAAACACATGCAGTAATAACTAAAAGTCAAATTTCAACCTGCTATCTTCTTCTATTTTTCAGATGAAAGCATGAATTAGTTATAGCATTTGTGTTCCATTCCTTGTCTTAACTTTACTATTTAGTAAGAAGTACGTCTACAATGCATTTCAGAGGAACAAGGGCATCATCACACGCCACCTTACCCAGCTCAGACACAAATTAGCTAAGTCTGGTATTCTGACAGCAATGGAGCTGTAGCAGCTCAAAACCTCAGAGTGAATTGACCATCTCAGGATTTATTGAGTCTCGGACACTTTAGGCTGTGCTGATATTGCTACACAACCTAATTTGACTGTGCCTACACAACTAGAAGTCAGCTCAAGGCAGGTATATGTGCATCTATATGACTGCAAGAGCATTGAATACACTTCATGGTATAATGTAACAGCAATATGAAAGATACATATAAAATATTACATAAATGAAGCCTAATAAAAGTTTCATTTAAAAAAAATAAAATTTATTACTAAAATAAAACTTTTCAGATAAAAACTGCAAATAAGAAGAAAGACAAAAAGGGAACACAATGTCAAAAAAATTAGTAGTCAATCATTTCAAAACTCCCTGTGAACACAACTTCCTAAGCTCACCACCAAAATGCTGAAAGGAAAATACAAAATACATCAAGATGTATTTAGTCCTTAGCTCTCTATATTTTTATTATTAGAATATAATAATAACCCTTAATATATTATGGTAATTTACCTTCACATTATGTTATTGTGGTAGATCCTGGAATTCCAGTAGTTGTCTAAAGAACGTACCGTGATAATATGTGGTTTGCTCCCAGCTTGTTTTCAGAAATACAAACACTAAATCAAAATTAGCATGCTAAAGACTGAATGTAGAATGCAATTAGGTTACTAAAACGAATCAATAAATGCAAAATGAAGTTCTGCATACATCCCAAACAATGTTTCCCACCTAATAACTTGTATCCAAATTCCTGCAAAATCTTCTACAATAGTTACTCCTAAAATCAGATAATATCAATCCAACAATAAAAATACTTTTAGTTTAAGCAGAAATACCTCTTCTGAAGTGCATTTTTCAACTAGTATTCTTTCACAAGTGTAGACCATTATGTATTTCAGAGTGTTTTGCCTCTTTGTGCACTACAGCGGCAGCTCAAACAAGCAAAGATCTTAATTTGGCTCGTTAACTTTGGAACAGCAGGCAATCGAGAATTTTAAAATAATTTAGAGAACAACAAGAACAGAATCTATCTGATGTATATTCTAACTTCAGGGGAAGAAAAAAAAAAATAAAAAAGGTTATCTTCTAAGTGATTTCTAAAGGCTCTCTGGACACTGTCCAGTCCACCAGCCCTGCTCAGAACAAGGTCAGCAAGAGGAGGTTGCTCCAGACTGCGTCTCCTCAGTTTTTTAATACCTCCACGGTGGAAGACTCCACAGCCTCCCTGGGCAGTGCCTTCAAGTCATTAAAAAAAACCAAACAAAAAAGAAAAAAAAACCTGCAAAGCTGATCATGCAAAGTTATTCATTCATGTGGAGGTGAGAAGCAAGTAAAAGAAATATTATTCTTGTGGTAACTGCTACCTAAACCACATACTGAGCAAACCAGCAGCAGCGGGTGTTGCAGATCACACAGAGGCAGAGAACAGCAGCCCCCCAGCATTGTGCAACACAACCAATGGCCCTTCGAGTGCAGGACCTGATACAAACATTGCAAATGTATTTTCCCCGCTCCAGTCCCTTTCCTTCTCTTTTCTTTTCCTGTATAGCATCCCTATTCGATCAAATTGAGTAGACGTAACATAAGACGTGAAATTTCGTAAATTTCATTCATCATTTAGTTCATATGAAACTGACGCAAAGCACTCTTAACATTTCTCAGCCATTTTGCACCCTTCTCACATAGCTGAAATTTACTACAAAAGGTGCTAGGCAGTCAAAAAAACTATCTTTTGTGCTTCTGTCTCCTGCAAAACAGGGGTAATATTACGGGTTATTGAACTAACTGAACAAAATACCACTATTTAATCTAGCAGAGTATTTCAGCCTTCTCCCAGATGAAAATAAAGACTTTGCAATACCTCTTAGCTGCAAAATATTTACTGTTCTGATGCCATTTTGTCTTGTATTCTGAGTACAGCCATTCCTTTGGATACTCTATATAGCACCACCTGCATAAGCAGAGTAAACACTTTTCAATTTCTTCTAGTTCTGAACAGCTGTGATTTAAAAAGATGGAAGTTAAGGATATAAACAGGACAGTGAAGACAACTACTCTGGGGAAAGAGCAAGGAGAAGTACCACTAACAAAAAGACCAATGCCAAAATGTTTGCCACTGGCACTGCCCATCACTGTATTTTCCCTGGGTTTGAGAACCCAGCGAGATGAAATTCTGGACGAGTGGCTGGCAGCTCAATTTAATGCTCAAAATCCGATAAACATCTAAGGCAAAGTTAAGGTCTGCACTGCACCCATCAGAAGTGATTGACATGAACCTACCAATCACTGAAAACTAATGATTCTTTATGTTAAGAAGCAATTATACAAAGCAATTATTTCCTTGGTAACTCAAGAATAGATCACCTGTTACTTTATAAAGTAACTATAGATTTATTCAAATCTATGGATTTTATATGAGAAGAATTTCACATCTCCTCATCAATGACTTCCAATGCTGTTATGGAAAATTTTAGGTAAAGCACAAACTCAGCTGGATTTTTTTCTCCATACTTTCAACTGTCACAGGCCTCTATTGTGCCACTGTATATACATACCTCTATACATTCATGGGTGATTAACCAATGTCACATTCATGTTCATATTAACATGTGCAGTTTGAAATAAACACAGCTGCATTTATGTCATGATTTTATATTCAAATATATCTGATTATGCTGAAATAAACACAGCTGCATTTATTTCAGTGATTGTACATTCAGATAAGGATATTTGTTCAGTGTAATGCAATGTTCCTTCACACTGGCAGGGACATTGCTATTCTTTCTTGTATTTCCCTCTATCATTTTTCCAGATGGAAAATTTTGGGCAGAGCCAGGAAAATGGAAACTGGAAAATTTATCTTGGAACCTGGTATATACAAAAATCCTTCTGCTTATTCTCAAAAATGACTTAAACATCTTTGTATAAAAATATCTCTGTTGTCTATTATTTTTTTAATTCTTTCTCTGCCAAAGACCAAGGTTAAAAAAATCCCAACAAAACCTGAAAGTCTGGTGGAAATATAAGTATCAGGAACGTATAGTGCGAAATCTTAAGATTGGATCTGTATTGGTTGCATTTCTGGACAGTTGTTGTCAATGTTAGCACAGCACCTTCAAACAGCATCTTCCTAAGAAAATTAGCTTGAATGGAAACAGTCAGATTTTCCTTACTATTATCTGATCAAATTAGAGTTTTGCATGATGTTAATTTTGGCTTGAAACTACCACCTGTCATCTATTTCTAGAAAATAACAAAATATTATTATAAGTACTAAAAGTGATTAGCCATTTAACCAGGTGTATCTGTCAGGTGAGATCACAGTCTAGCCCTGTAACTGCCAGAAAAGGATCCCTAGAGAAGAGCACAGGAACAAAGCAATCGCTTGACGAAAAGTCCCCAGAAAAATTCCCCATTTGCAAAGTACAGTTTAAGAACCCTCTGAGCCAGAGATGGTGTCAGTGTTTAGTTTAGCTCTCAACTGATTTTTCTTCCTTGTTCAGTAGCTTTTTTTGCTTAAAAGCATGACACGTAAACTTTTAGCATCCACAGCTTAATTAAATGTTACGCGAGGAACCATTCTCCTTTCAGCACATCAACTGTTAGTTTCAAGTGATGGCCATTTGTTTATCTACAAAGAGAACAGACAGGGAGCCACTCTTTGACATTTTGACTAAGAATGATGATTTAACAGAACTTTCTTTCTCAGTTGTCTCCTGACTTCTAATCTATTTGGTTGTTGCTTATACAGACCTGTTGAAAATCTGCTCTGAATTTACAATTATCCAATGAAAGACATTTCTTTTTCCATTTCCAGTTGCTTATTCTGGTCCCTCTCAGGTCCATGAAAGAGCAAATCAACACGAGTGCTTGTGCACTGGCTGTGGAGATGCAAACACGTGATACAAGGCAGGAGGGAAAGGCTGGGTCTTGAAGAAGGTAGCATGATAATCAGATGATAAACTGACTGTGAAAATTATAATCAGCACGTTAACTACAATTAACATCCTGATTCTTTACCGATGCTATTATACTAATTCTTCTTGCATTGTCATTAGCTCCATAAGTCATTAACATCTCTTTCCCACAAGTTAAGATACTTGACTAATGCTGTATTTGTTAGCTGGTATCACATCAACACTAAGCATCTAACACTAAGCACATTTGTTGAAATGTCTTCCATACCATATTCTGTTTAGATATTTAAAAGGTTAATATTTAGTTCCATTTGCAATGCTGACCTAGCAAGAAAGAAATTAATTTGGCATTACAGCAGTAACATCAATTTCCCATGTAACTTTAGTAATGCATTTACTGGAAAGAGATTAATATCAATTCCATAAATCATTCACATGCTTTTTCCGGAGTTTGAGACATCTGAGTAATGTCATGTATGTTAACTGATATCACTTTCTGCATGCTACAACCATTAATCTATGCCTAGGGTCATCATTTAAAAAAAAAAAAAAAATTAAAATCAATCTTCTTATTTTTTTTGTGACTTCTGACTTACAATAGTCCAAAGGTAGTGATACTCTGACAGAGTAACACTGCTCAGAACTTGTAACAGACATTTTCAGACCAGGAAAACATCTGTTAAATTATGCCTACTGGTAGCAATAACCACTTAATATCTTTATATGAAATAAGGCATAAATTAATGTCAAGAAATAAGGAAATAACTAAAATACAGTGTTTTCTGACACACCTTGATGCCAAAAAAGTAGGCTGAAAACAGACATCATTAGTGAAATAGTATATCAACATCCATTTCTTTTGTTTCTACACTGCATATCAGCATTCCCATAGAAATGAAGGCCAAAAGGATCTACCTGATAGTAATCCTAGCTATATAGGAAATCTGGAATTCACAACTAGTTTTTGCTCACAAGACAGTTTAGTCTACTACTAAAAGTGGCTACACTGGACGAAAGTAATTTTAAACAGCTTTTGTACTTTTTATTTCTTTAATGTGGCATCATTACATTTACCTATATTATTTTATTCCTGTTCTAGAATATCATATTAAGGCCATTGAAATCATGGTGAAGAAGGGTACTTCTGTTCACTTAAATGTAAACACACACAGGTTTGCAATTCTAGAAGTATACTGCAAGCGTATATCAGACGGCCAAAACGCATCCACTTCCTAGGTTGGATTTCAGGTTTTCCTTGAACATCATGCTAACGTTATCCTCTTCTGTATTGGCTTAGTTTCCATTTTTTTAATTTTTTGCAAACAAAAATGTCTGTTTCCAAAAATGTTTTGCACTTCAAATTTTACAGTATTTTATTAATCACAAGTAAGATTAATCTCATCTAATTTTAGCTGTCTAAAGTTGCACATCAAGTCTTAGCAACTGGGACACAGGCACCCCCAAAGGGCAATTCATCTTATATTATCTTTGCTTTTGTTCCGAAAGATATCTTTCATGGTAAAGCTCAATGGCCTATTTCACGCCTGTAAGTGGTTACAATGAGATCAGCGGAATTACAATCACTTACTGCAATTTTGAGTGTTGTGCAAAGTGTTTTATAAGTACATTATCCTATTTTTGAAATATAGAAAGATATTTAAAACCTTAACAAAAATGATACGAGGGCACTTCTCAGTCACATGAGATCTCTTACACCATTGCAAATCTTAACTCTTTCCAACTGATTAATATCATTTGCAATCCATCAGCACTAATTTTTTTTTATCAGGTTTCTGATACAAAATACTTTTATGAACCTGCTGCAGGAAAATACAAACTAATGTTCATCAATCGCATTTACTGCAAGGTGGGGGTAAATCAGTCAACATAATAATATGAGGTTTACAGTACTTGAGACTGAGTGTAAAATTTTACAAAACTTTAATTATAACCTTCTGAGCATAAATCACAATACACAAATTACCCAATCATAACATTTTTTCATTAAAAATAAGAATTCATCCAAAGGATAGAAGATTTAATGACTCTTGGCGGAGTTCCACTTTTTGGTTGAAACGAGAATAAAAGCAGACGGCAGCTTCATTTCTAATTTCAAGAAACACAGTATTTTTTAACATTTAAACAGCATTTTATTTGACTAACAAGCCAAAATATGTATTTTCAAAACCTTATAAAAAGCCCCTGTATTTAACAGTACGAATACTGAGATTTACGAACTTCTGTGAGCCAACACTGTTCCTTCAATCCTCAAAAGTAATTATAAAACAAGCAATTTGAGCCACAAGCAGCAGAAACTGTCAAGCTTCGTTTTTTAACCATCCTCACAACATACCACCGTCTACCACCTAACCCCAGCTTCCTTCCATGTTCCCTAAGAAGTCCTACCACGCAAGACAGAAGGTGCTGTGGTTAATCCAGAGGTACATACAGGTCAGATTGACCAATTATCCACGGTGGCCTGCAAGCCAGGTGATATGAAACAATATTTGAATTTCCCTTGCATTTTTCTTCAGTGAAGCCACAGCTGGCAGTGTCAAAAGAAGTTTTTCAGATCCTGGTTCTTTATATCAAGACCCTGGGGAAGCAAAAGCTGCAGCAATTTTGAGCCCACCTTGAAAGCGCTGTGTGACAGAGCCATGAACGCATCTTGTGGCAAACAGTCTTTGCACAATGAGAAAAAAGGTGCAGACGCTTTTGTGGGCACAGGTGTATTCTGAGCTCAGAGGAGCTTTGGTCCTGTCAAAGCCCTATGAGCCCTGTGGTGAAGACGGTTGCTGAGTGGAAGGCATTTCTTAAAGGCTTTTTGAAGGTGCTCTTCTGTAGCAGTTGTAGAAATATAGCCTGAATACATGACAGTGTGAGCCAGGCTTTGTAGCCTGCTAGAATAGGTGCTGACGGACTCTAGACAGTCCAAGATGAAGTATCTTAAAGAGCAAGTCATCCATATTGTCTGATGGCATCCTCTAGACTACCTCAAGAATACAGTATGTTTGAGGTTTCTCCTGATTTATAATGAGATGAATGTTCAGGGAACCCGAACTCGAACTGCTTCAACACTCAGAGAATCTAGTCAATCACCCATGCTCTCACAGGACTGCACAAACTCAAATCTGTAGATTTCAACTTTTACACAAAAAACCAAAGAAACATATCCATGACCAAGAGCTTCTGACGTTTTATGGTCCATTTCAGAGCTATAGGACAGCTGCAATTGTGTTTCTAATAAAACTCATTGTGTTCTGGCCAATGCTTTGGGGCTACGAAGAAAAGTGATGTCACTGTCAGCTATATTTCTTTTCGCTGAATCCTGACAGAAATGACATTTTTCCAGCCTGCATAAGCAATGGTGAAATCCTTGAAGTTTCCATGCTTTGGAGTCATTGCCAAAATCCATCCTCCCTTTTGCAGAGCCAGAATATTAGGCTGACGTTCTGCACAAAGGGTTGAATTGGCACCAGCGCCCTGGAAGTACAGGTCTCTTTTTAATGATTGAGACATTTGTTTTATGGGTTTCTTTGTCCGCTTTGCAAAATACATGTGAAAGGCTTCGTGTGTATCATGTAAAATTAATAAATTAAGTAATCGTTACCTCATGCAGAAACAAAACTACTGCAGTTGCATAAGTTCCCAGAAAATAAAAAAAAAAATTATGTTTTCCAGCACTGGAGGTATCATCTGGTACAGGAAAAAATGACTAAGTAAATAAAAAACAAACCTTAGCCACAACACAGAAAAGGCTTCTGACTAAATTGATGCCATCAGAAAGAACACACAGTGAGCAACACAAGACAGCAGGAGCAGCTGCCTAAACTAAATTTTAAAGTCATTTAGATCCACACAAAATAAAATGTCTGAAACACCAATTTGCCTTGACTATAAAATGCCAGATTCCCCAAAGAACCTTTTTTACAACAAAATTTGAGCCTGACTCAATCAGGAGGGTCTTCTTTGTACAACAAGAGGGAATCCAGGCTTTTCCCCGAAGCACTATATTCTGCAAAAGTCTCAGTCTTGCCAGAAGAGATAGGATGAGAAGTAAACATTTACACAGCACTGCACTGTTGCTAAACTGAAACTTCATTAATAATTTAATGCATTAATGAATAATAAGAAAAGGAATTACAACTGACCAAATGTATAAATTTCAAACATGATATTTATTTCCTTTAAATTGGTTCTATATCTAGATAATTCTGCTTCCATTTTTCCCTGAAACTAATTTGTGTTTTTTGTGAAACTTCACATTATCCAAAAATTATGTTGTGGTGTGCAAGATATCTGAATTTTCATCAGTTTCTTTTACGCTGATGATAAAGTAAAAAGTAAATATTCTTAAATATTAATAAAGCTAACAAGGAAGATTCCAGTTAGAACACTAGGTTGAATTATGGGAAACACAAATTCAAATTCCTGACATATTTGCAAAGTTCTAATTCTCTCTAATTCAAAGTCTCTAATTCTCTCTCTTCTTTGCTCCTCTGTCTGATATTTATAAAATAAAGGGTTCAACCACCATTCTTTGTTTCCAATAACTCTCGATATTTTACAGCAATGATTCTTTCACTAGTATTATATTAATTAAGGGTAAATTAAGTGCAAGCTACAAACTGGTTAGGTAGTTCTACTTCTGAAAAGGTTCTGGACAGTATAAGGGATCACAAATTTTATAGAAGTCAACAGTGCCACGCTATTGTGACAAAGATTGGACTGTCACATAGGAGAAGTAAATAGATTGCAAGGCATGCCATGTAATAAACTCTGCATAGTACTGGCCCCAGCTTATCTGAGTATCATGTTCACCTTGGACTTTTGGCTGTCAAGAAAGGCATGGACCAGCTGGAGAAAGACCAGAGGAAATAAAGAATGATAGAAAATTTGGAAAATGTGACCACTAAGGAACTATTGAAAAAAAGAGCAGTTATTTAATCTGAGGAGGGAAAGGCCAAGGAAAGATATGATAGCAGCTTTCCATTACATGAAAGAAGACAGAAATAATCTGCTTTCTGTGCCTATAGGATTGGACAAGAATTAATGCATTTTTGGTAGGAACATTTCTACACAAAAGGAAAATGTTTCTTAGATTGAGCAAATTGCAGCGTTAGAATGGATTGCTGCTTTCTCATTGAAGCTTTCTTTACTGAAAGCCTCTGAAAAGGATAGATAAGTATCTGTCAGAAATAGCAAAAAAAGTGTATTTTGCCTCTGAACAACACAGTGGACTAAAATGAAATCCTGATGCCCATTTCAATTCTTTTTTTTGATGATTTTTTGAAAAGAAGGCACCTCAAAATAGCAAACTGGACATTGGTTTTCAGGCTACATAAAAACACACTTCTGTCTCAAACAAGTACATACTTGTCAAGACTGTTTAATATAATAATGATAGCCATTACAAAAATGAGACCATAATAAATAGCATTTCTTCTGTATGTGTTTAATCTTTTTCCTGCTTTCTCCAAGTTTAATACTCTTTCTCTGTTCTGAAAGGTATTTACCTCCACTTCTGCCACGTAAAATCATAGTCACTGACACATAGGTCTAGAAGGGAACGTTCAGTCTATCTGACCAGATCTTCCAGGAAAATGCAGAATACAGTGGTAAGCTGCTCATGTAATCACATTTAACACAACTTCTGTTTTGAAAGTAAATCATCAACAAATATACCATGGGTACAAATGTCCAGCCATTTTTTCCCCATCCAAACACAACTTCATTAAGATCAAGATAATTTGAAGTGAAAACGGTATATAAACCAGTGTCAAAAGTTCTACTAAAGTTACATTAGAATATAGGGTTATAATCACCGAATAGTATAACTATTATGGCTTTTAATTGCATTGTGGTTATGTTTAAAGATTTAATAAATCCTTACAAAACTTTAACCATAAAGAACCTTTAATACCCCTTAAGTATGAGGGATCTTAGATTTCAATGATATTCCTGTTGAGCAACATCATCATAACAGACCAAGTACAAGCCTTAGAAAAATATATAAAACACATCTCAATAGCCTATTTCCTTCAGGTATATTTAGGTCTGTAAGATATCACTAACTTGGAATCATTAATTTTGTAATGTGACCTGTTTTCATGGAATCACAGCATCATAGAATGGTTTGCGTAGGAAAGGACCCGAAAGATCACCTAGTCCATCCCCCCTGCCATGGACAGGGACAGCTTTCACTAGGACAGGTTGCTCAAATACCCATCCAGCCTTGCCTTGAACACTTCCAGGGATGGAATGTCTGCAACTTCTCCAGGAAACCTGTGTCAGTGTTTCACCATCCTCATTGCAAAAAATGCCTTCCTTATATGCAATCTTAATCTACCATTTTAAAACCATTTAAGATTAAACCATGGATTAAAACCGTTGCTCCTCATCCTGTCTCTGAAGGCCTTGGTAAAAAGCCTTTCTCCATTTTCTTATAAGCCTCCTTTATTTACTGAAAGGCTGCAAAATGTTTACCTGGAACCTTCTCTTATCCAGACTGTACAACCCCAATTCTCTCCGCTTTCCTTCATAGGAGAGGTGTTCCTGTCCTCCACCCTCTTTCGTGGCCCTCTGCTGGACTCCTCTAGCACCTCCATTTATTCATTGTAGAGGGGGCCCCAGAGCTGGATGCAGTACTCCGGGAAGGATCCACTTTATAGTCCGTTGTTTGAAAAAGGCCATTCCAATGGGATAGTACCAATTTTAAGGTGGTAATCAAGGAGCATCAACAGACTACTGTATAAATGTTGTATACTACTGTTTGGGATTGCAGGGGATAGATTACAGCATATAGTAGATAGATAGGAGGGGACAGATTACAGCATTATTAACAATTTCATAAAATACCCAATAATCAAGGAATTTGCTTTGACCAGTTATGGTACTCTAAGCAATTACTTGGCTGACATGTAATAAAAGATATAAAAGATAAAATGAATTTACATATGAAGTGTACACAATATTATTATCATACTTGCTAATACATCATCATCACGAGAAAGTAAATGAAGGTATTAATTTTATTCATATTTGTATTTTGAAGGTGTCTGAATATGCAAAGCAACATCACAACCTCATCATGCTACAATGTAAATAAACACAGTATTTCAAATAACATCTGCCTTTATCACATGCTATTATTGTCAAAGTATATAAAGTTTGAACTCTACCTTTGAACTGAGTGTTTTTGTTTAAAAATATAATTAATTCTATTGTTCAAAAAACCTAGAATTAAAGCATCACGCAATGATTCACATTACTTCGTAAATAATTTGATGGTTGCTACTGATCCTTTTCATTGCAGAGTAGCATACCACAATAAAGTAAATTTCTCAGTTTGGCCAATTGCTTAATTTCACAAGCCATTTTCTGATACAAAAATTCATAAACCCATAACTACTATGAAACAGCATCCACAGTATTTTTAACCTTTCAAGACACACCTTAAAAATAAGATACTCTTTATTATTCACTGCATCATTTACACCTTTTACATAATGTAATCAGAAGACTTAAATGACTCATTTTAATATTTATTCAGGAACTGGCAGCCAGTATTCTACCCTGAGGGACGTAAGTCTTCAGAAAAACCTCATTTTACAAGACACTGTAGCAGTTTTGGCATTACCAGAACCTCTCATATAAACCATGCTGAAAACTATAGTTTATTCTGCCAAATGCCTTTTGTACATATGGTGTTTAACAGTGCTCTGTAGGTCTATAAGCCAATAATAAAAGATTTAAGTTAAAAATCTGGAGATACACATATATGTAACACAAAAATTTAAACAATGCTACATATTCATATGTATTTATTTATTTACCTACATACTTTATACACATATGAACACACCATTAAAAATATTCTTTAAAATAAAATGCTAACTGTAAATCTTGTAAAAATAATTTCTCTTTCAATTCGCAGTAGTTTCCTAAAATTTAATTCTGTCTCTACAGACATCAGAAGCAGAACTTCAATTAACCTCATCAGTACAGAATTATTATTACAGAATATATTTAAAGACAGCATATACGTGTTTGTAAAATCTTCTCTGTCTGCAAGGATGGGATGCTTGGCACTTTATAAGGTTAACTTGCTCAATAAACTTCCAAATAGAATTTTAAAATAATGTATTTTAAATACTACATGTGGCAAAAGAGATGGACCTGATGAAATGTACATCGTAGGTTATAACACACTTCACAACCCTTTCTTACATTTGAACAGTTTGCTTTTATGTCATACTCTGACTAAAGGGAACTGGTGAGTTAAGCAGTATTTAATGCAAGTCTTTAGAATTAAGACACTTCTTATAAAGATAAGTGATATAGTTTAAAGTATGCATATATTGACAACTCCGTAATACACAATGATGCTGAAAATGCTTACCGCTTTCAAAACAGGCATCAAATATAAGATGTCCTTTTTTAAGCTGTCCACAATAACCAGCTGGAAGAACAGTGTACTTGCTCACATTGCCTGCTATGATATCATCACTTCCTATGGCAATACCTGTTGCAGTAAAGTAAAAAAAAGGCATGAGCATAAAACAAACAAAAAAAATATTAAAAACAGTAGAAGGATATTCCCCCATGCTTTTCTATATGAAATTTCCACCATTTAACATATGCACCAGTAAATCAGGTCTTTCTTTCCAAAGTTTACTTAAGGATTTGAATATAATAATGGCACCACATATTAAAGTTTCTCTACATAACAAACCATACAGCCTAGTTTCTTGCATATGCATGTTCTGTGGCTGAACATTCTTGTATGCAATTCTGACATTCATCTGGATCCACTTCTTTTGACTGTAGCTCTCTAAAACACACACAGTCTGGATGGATTCCCCAGAATTTAACTCCTCAGCAGTAGCTTCCTCATTAGAGGCATTAATGGGATCTATTCCCTCTATTCCACTCCCTTTTTTTATGCATCTTAAATGAGCTTAGAACCTTTGAGACTGTTAAGTCTCACTCATATTTTAAATTTGAAAATTATTGGAAGGAATGGAAGCACGCGATTATCCGCTTGCTTAGGAAAACAAAACTCAAAAAAAGAACTTAATGGAAAAAAAGTTTCCAAATGTGGGGTTAATTTCATAATGAAATATATGAGGACATAAATTTTCTATACAGTGGCATGATTTTTGCCAAAATGTATCTATAATGTATATATTAAAAGCTTTGTCCTTCCAGTCAAATTATACTGACCTAAACATCACAGTAGGTAAGAAAATATTGTTTCAAAACAGGGATAGAACACCCCAGTGATTTTTTTTTTTTTCATTTGAGAACTGTACAGGAAAGTAAGTTAACACTTGTATATTATATTATACATTAATATTGTAATACAGTGAAAGAAATACACAATAATATAACTAGCGGTTCATTCTTCTGACATTGGCTCAGCATTTTCTCCATTATTTACTGTTTGGAGAACAAATATTTAACAATAGAAAAAATATTTTCTGTGTTACAGAAAACTAGAAGAAATGTCTATGTCTTCAAGTGGAGAAGGCATACGATGGAAGAATAGGATGATAATATCTTATTTCACTCTGATAAATGGGGCTACTAAGGCTTCTAGAAATAGACTTTTGGTCTGTACTGATTTTTTTGACATTTAAATGGGTTACAGGGGATGATAAATGTGACATAAAGCTCAATTTGTTTTATTTTTATATTGAAAACTATTTCACACAAATGTTACAAGCAATTCATACTGGCCCTGAATGATGAAAACAGCTTATTAATTAAAACTGACCTTTCCATACACAAATGTATTCCACCTCTTGCGGCAAAACACCTTTGCTGAGGTAACAAATTACGTATTAGTGACACCACAGTTAAAGGGTCTGTCAGGCTTTCTATTATATATCCATATTTTCAGAGCTATATAAATCCCAGATTAAAAAATATGTATAGCCAGGTCAACATTTGGCATATAAATCCTCAATCTTCCCAGGGAAGAGATTTGAAACTTACTCTCTTTGAGAAGTACTAAAACAGAACAAAGAGAATTTAGACCTTTTCCTACTTTATCATAATCCAAAAAGTTAGATATTAAATAATGCATGCTATTATTTATTAGCAGAATTATTATTTGCAGCCTCAAGGTTATTTGTTTTAGACTGAATAATTACTCACAGATAGCAATCTGAGGCATATAAATTGTTTTCTTTAAATGTAAAATTGCTACTTATGATATTTTTAGCTAGATGTTTTTTCACCAGGATGCTGATACAAATTGCTTAAAAGGCTGGTAACACTAGAGGCAAACTTAGACCTTGACAGGGCATCTGTGTATCCATAAGGCCATGACCATATCACTTAATACAATTCATCCCTCTTCATCATACAACTTGTAGTTTAGAACAGCAGCCATAGGAAAACCATATATTCCCTTTCAGTTCAGTGCCACTTTGATTAAAAGCCCCCATATACTTGTCACAGGTAGTCAAGTTAATCGTTTGTAATCCAACACATGGAATCAAGGACTCAAAGAACAATTCAGGAGAAAGCTACAGATCTCCACCAAGAACACATCAGCTACCAAGGACCAAAGTGAAAGAATGGAGGCAGGGAGTCAACTGAGCAGAGCAGTAAAAAGATTGAACCCATCTGGGTAAATGCTCGCTTGTAAGTCTCAGCTAAAAGTAATAGGCTTCTATTAACAGATAGCTGGGAAACACCACTTAGATAAAGAGGAATAAATTAGAAAATATTATATTCATAAAACTGCCACCATAAGACAGTGTAGGAAATGCAAGCAGAAGACAGAGCTACATCTCCCCTTGCACCTAACTGTCAAATTAGAGTATCTGCCAATGGAGCCTTTACATGATACAGAAGGAAGCTGTCAACCAACTGTGTCCCAGCAAAAAAGTTTCCATCTGCTCTTCCTGGCCTAATGTAGCCCTTTAGGAATGAGAATGAAATAATCAAATAGCCTTAAATTCATACTTACTTAATAATATTAATCTCTCCTTGCATGTTCTTTATTATGCAATACTTTGACTGTTCAGAATGTACTGCTGTTACACTTTGAGTTATATTATCTTAGTTTATCGCTAAACATGCAAAACTGCAGCCTTTGAACTTCATGTTATTATATAGCACAACAGCATTATGTCCCTTCTGGCATGTTCTCCTTGGGTGATAAAGAAAAGGCTGGACTACTGGCCAAAACAGAGCCTGCATTGCTGTATTACTAGATTATAAAACACGGCTTCACGCTTGTCTGTTCAGCAGATGCAGCGAGCGTTGCTGAGAATACATTACCAGATGGAGAGAAACGTTACGCTGCGCCGTGAGTTCTCTGGCCAATAAAGAGATACTGTCCTCACAACTGGGGAGCCCTAAGTAGATTTTCCTGACTGAAGGCAAAGAGATGTATGACAGAACCTTGTAGGGAAGGGAAACAGTACTTCAATCTGAAACAAACTGAAAGGGAAAGGAGAGAATTACCTGAAGTACATCCTGCACATTACACTTAAGGAGATCAGATTCTCCTTTGAAAAAAGGTTAGATAAGACAAGCAAAGGCAAAAGCAACTTAGCAAAGACATTTTCTCAGACTGTAGGTCTTATTTTGTCAATTATTTTTCTTATAGGTTGTAAGACACAGCTATTTTATTCTAATTCTTCGCAGCTTAAACTCCTGGAGTCTCCAGCAAATCCCTAGGATTTACATTTACCACGGTATTAAACTTTAATGGTGATTTTCTATCAGGTACAAAATCTGTAGGTGTCTGAAACCTCTGCAACTATATAAGATTTTAAAATAAAGCCTGGACAGAGTATACCATAATCTCCGTTCATCACTATTGTCATCAGGATAAATTTCACATCAAACTAGTGAAAATTAATAAAATCAGTTATAGGGCAATGGGATTCTCAAGAGGAAGAGATTGGAAATTTCCAGAGCTTCTTACTATTCTTAAGTTCAAAGGGTAAAGTGAAGAGCTTTTCATTTAGGCAAAGATTAAAGTAGTATTTGCTACAATAAACATAAAGCAAATTTAGGTACATTTTCTTGTAAAACTGCAGTTTCTAGAGGCAGCTACCTCTTTAGTAAGTAATAGTTACTCTTTGAATTGAGTAAACAACGAACCCAGCTTCCAGCTGTGACAAACTTCCGAATCCAGGGAGTTAGCAGCCGGCAGCTACCCTCATGCTACATTAGGTAGGAGAGCACAGCTGCATTAAAACAGACATAGAAAAATATAGAGCGAATTTGCCTGGAAAACCTGCATCATTCTCACAATCAGACTTATTGCCTAACAAGGACAGCTAATTAGAAAGGTAAGGAAACACGAACAGATACAGTAACTCAAGTGAACTCTGGAGAAGTCTCTCATTAAATATTACAAATGTCATCAAGACACCTCTCTGCTATGAGAGCTATATTTTAGAGTAAAATTAAGATACATTTTGCTACTGAAAATTTCTATAGCGTGAAGATCTAAAGCCATGTCATCATCCAGGGGTGAAGCAAAGTTTCCTTGCAAAGAGTTTCATCAGCCTTGAGCAGTATTGCTATAGCAAGCCCATACAAAGGATGAAACGGAACTCTCAGTACAGTTTGCAATAAACAAAAATTTATTCAGATGACCAACAACAACTCCTATTAGCTCCTAAATATAACACGTCTTGGGATGAATATTGCTCAACTCACATTTCGGACAAGTAACACTTGTGGAGCATGTGCCAATAACAGTGCCTTCTCCACCAATCAGAAAACTGAAAACTGTAACTTTAGCAAAATTTTTTTATGGTTGCATTTGTAGCAATCTATAGTCTTAATAACTGATTATGTTCTCCTGATCTTTGATTATTTTTTTTTTTAATAATAGCTTTTATATTATTGTCCCTAAGCTTCGGCAACACTGATATTCAGGAAGTCTTGTTATTTCTGTTATCAGCTCTCAATGCTCTATGGCCATTCTAAAAGTCCTACAGGCAGCAGCAGGCAGGAATTCAGAATTCCATCAGCTTAAAAAATACTAAGAAAAGGAAGAAAACACAACTGTCATTTTGATCTTCAGAGCCGTGTATCCTGCAGCAAGGACTGGCTGTGACCCTGAGAATCTAAACATACTGCAGAGAGTGTTGTCAATCTGAAATGTACTTAATTCACAGTCACTGTGATCTGAAAAGAAATAGAAGAAATTATGTTAAGAACAGAAATCCCAGGGTTTAGGAGAAAACCCAGTGTGGCACCAACCACATCTGCTGCCCCACATTCAGGTACTGTGCCCACACTGTCACCATTACCAATTTCAAAGGTCAAGCAGAACAAGGAAAATGTTGGTTGTCACAGACAGCATTGTCATACAGCTTGGGCTAGTTCTAAAAAAGAGTAACGTTGTGTTGTTATTTAGAAACTCAATTTGAGATAAAGCATCTTTGAAGTAATTGTCTCTTCATTTATTTCCCTCCTACAGTTTGACCAACAAACTGGCTGGCTGTCAAGTCTGTCTCTGAACAGCAAGAAGATATTCATATCCAAGAAAACATTCAGAATAAAAGACAAGAACAAGTTTAGCAGAGATTACCAGGTAAATACTGAGCTTTGCAAAGGTTCTGAATGTACGGTGGAAAAATAACCTATGTGCTCATGCAATGGACTTGAAAAAGCTTAGGGTGGAGTAAGTTGCATAAATAGGAAGGAAACATTGTGATTTCTTGGTGGGTTTGTTGTTCTGTTGGGTTTTATACTTTTACTACAGAAGTTCCTGTTCCTAGAGGGGCTACAAGGCAACATATCCTTTTAACTTCTCTAACAAAATTCCTTAACTAATACACCCTTAACCTTTTTGTTTGGGTTAGAAGGCACAAGTACATCTAAATAACCCATACTTCTTTACATATACATATCCAAACTCCTTTATTCTAGCAGAAGGTATGGCTTAGGTGTCTCAGGCAAAGCTGAGAGTGGAAAAGTCTTGTTCTTATATGTAAAAATGTTAAAGCAAAATGGTCAGGGAAGATGTCACTCTGAGATCCTACAAAAGGCTTGGTGGTACGGCAAAGAGTACTTTGTTTAAACTCTCATGCTGAGCAGGCAGCAGGCAGCCTGAAGATAAGTAGGAACAAAAAAGTACATAAGGTGCTTAGCCCAAAATCAAGCCATCAACTTACTGGCTGATCAAATATATGAGAAGATGATGAGAAATCTTCCCTACCCATTAAAAAGAATTAAAAAAAGATCCAGATAGAGATGTCAGTATCAATCCAAAGTCAATTATAGATCCCTTCCAAACTCTAGTGAAGATCATTGACCTGTAGACAAAATCTGGCAGACAAATAGTGCTCTGAACAATGATTCCTCACTCCCAGTGGCTGGCACTGTCTTATGAGTTTAGAGGAAAAATAAGTCAACTTGTGTTGAGTTGTATTCATTTTATATGTAATATTTGTTTCCAATATTTAACCTAAAAGTGTAACTTCAAGCTTTATTTCAATAATTTTTATTTATTACCTCAATGTGGGATATCTCCAATGATATAGCTTCTTGTCAGAGAGAAATGGCAGTGGAACTTTTCGTAGCACATTAATGAAACCCCAAAAGTCCAAGAAGGTATGAACAGTTTTTCCTCATGAAAAAAACAAACAAACAAACAAACAAAAAATCCCCACCAAAAAAAAAATCAATCAAACAAACAAACAAACAAACAAAAACCAATTAATGCCTTGAACTCAGTAAGCAAGGAAAAAATAATACCCGTAACTTTTTACTGTACTTATGATCTCTACACTATCCACTAAATGAAAAAAAAAAAAAAAATAGTTGAAAAAATAGTATTGTCAAATATGTTTACTGAAAATATGTTTATTTGAAAACATTCAACAAATCATTGAATTTCATCTGATACAGATTTATTCTTTAACAAGTATTTGGCATCTTGGTAATATCAAAGATATCACATGATGCAACAGTTGCTATAGTAGCAATACTTCTTTAAACAAAAAAAAAACAGATCAAAAGCATAAAACATATAAAATGTAAACAAAAATATCATGTACAACATACATCCTCATCTCACAGAGAAAAGTTTAAATAATAGCTACTGAACTGAGCTAGTCCTCAGAGTTCCATCTGCAAGAAGTAATTGCATCAGCAAGTCCATCCTTCCTGGGAGGTAAGAGAGCTCAGAAAATTAGGTCTGCATATGAGTAACAGAAGATGCTGAAACACCCATTGAAGAGTGCAGAGGAATTCAAGTCCTATGTCAGCACAAGATTTTTGGGGACGAGGAAATTCTTTGTCTAAATATTCTGAGGTGGGAGAAGAACTGAAGAGTTCAAGCTGATCCCTTGTGTGGTACTACAGAACTTCAGTGGGTAAAACCTTTGTTCGAAGGGCCCCATGTGTTTTTGAAATCTGTAAGTGACTGATTTCCCAAAGACAAGGAAAGACCTGCAAAAGATACTATTCAAACCAGGCAGACACATGCAGGGGTTGGAATTGTAGTTGGTAGAAAATGCCAGGGAAGGGCAAAACCTCACAATACTACTCACAAAACTGGAAAAAGAGGTTGGTGGTTGAATAGTGCTGGCACTATCCTAAAATTCTCTGTTTCCCATGCAACCTAATCCTGAAAAAAATCAGCTTTTACATAACTGGTTTTATATTATATGTGGGGGAGGATGGAGAAGGCTGGAGGAGAAGAAGGCAAAGGTTCGTATGTTATGTATATATCCATATATAGACAGATATTCTAGGTTTCCATGTTCCAACAGCTGTTAAGAAGCACTGATTTAACAAAAGCACGATTACTATCTTAAACTTTCAGATAAATTAATGAGATACGTATATGCCATGCATTTTCAAAAACCTTTCTCTGACAGTTTTTCTATGCAGAACGGTTACCTGCAAAATGCCTACTAGAAGATATTTCTGAACAACCTCAAGCCAAAGGATATTAATTCAGTTATAGTTGGTGCAGATCAAACTTTAATTTCCACATATAATTCTTCAGGTTTCATACAGAAGGCATGAAACAGAAATCCATACTTACACTGATAAAGCAAGAGAGATCTGGTCTACAGATGACATTGACCATTTCCCTCCTATGCAGTAAAACAACATTTTATTTCAATATCTGTTTTCAATATAGGAACATAACTTCCTCCATGCCTTTTTTTTTATTATTATTATCATCATTATTCTATTTGCACTGCATATTCTAGAATAAATAGGTTTTCTGACTTTAAGAGCAGTAGATGTGATTAACCAACAGTCAGATTTTGATATCCTAACCAGGAGTGAGCACTATGCAAATCAGGTGGTCTTTATATTACAAGAACACTGTAATTAAAATCAGTTTACTGACAGCGTAACTGAAAGAAGTCATGACAAAATAAATTTCTGAATTAAAAATAACTCACGCTGAGGCAAGCTAAATGCAACTGAAACATTTCATACCTAGCAACCAATGCAATGACCCTGACCCATGACTATGTAGCATCTTTCAATGATTAATAAAGTTGAAATCTCTGTAAGTTAGCAAATTTGTGTGTCCCTCTTCTTTAGGAGCAGCCAATTCTCAACTGGGAAACTGCAAAGGACTCAGTAAGTAATAATTATTCCTCATTTAATGGAAAAGTACGTGTATTTCAGCTTTCCCAAAAGCCCAAGGCTTAATTTATTTTAATTGTCCTAGGTTTCATACTCCTCAGTTCTCATTCACTCATTCAAAATGCTTGCCCACAAACAGCATCTCCTAAAAGTACTAAGTATGAAGTACTATGAAAATCTTTCAAGACTATTGGCAAGATCAAGTAAGAAACATAGAAACAGAGCTTTTTCTTTTTATGAAAATTATGCCTTTTCATGTCAAATTCCTAGCAGTTTCAATGTTTAAATATGTTTGCCAGTTGAACGGGGGCTTACCAGACCTGTATTTAAAGAGATACCTATGCCATATTTTGGAAGACATGAACTTGAGAGCTGTGATCCCAGCAAGCCCGAAAGAATTCAGGTATAGCTGTGCTATAGCTGTGCTGTTGCACAGCTGTGCTATAGCTGTGCTATAGCTGTGCTGTTGCACTTGAGCTAATAAGCTACAGCGTGGACTTCTTCGTATGAAGAATACGACTTCTTCGTATGAAGAATTTATGCTTCCTATTTATTTTTGGTTTAGAGGTTGGCATGTCTTCTGTCAGTCAATTTAAGTCAACTGTAGTTTCAAACAGTTAATTTCCTCACTTTAGACTCAAAATCTCCTTGACTATCACATGTTTAAAATAATTTTAGGATTGTGGTACTACTTCTGGAATAATTTGTTCCCCAAGGTTGCTGAAACCAATTACACTATTAATTACTGTCATAATTATAACTACTCATTGAAACAACTCCTTAAGTTTCTTAGTTGAGAAAATCATCTTTCCCCCTGCTTTCCAAAACAGTCCATTCCAAAAAATATTTTAAGCCACCAAGAATTTCTTCCACCCAACCATCGCTCGCTCACATTGCTGCATTTACTCTTTAGATAAGAAACACTTTAACATAACATAGTATTTCATGTCAAATAATTAGATCACTGCAGTTTTGTTTTATTCACAAAGTGTAAGTACTGTAGAGCAAAAGATTTAAATATTGTTTCAGAATTCCTGTTTCCTACCATAAAAACGTCAGCTAAGCAAACTTGTTTTAACTCTCTTGCATCAGCAATGTAACAGGAATTTAACTACAGAGAATGCTACTAATACACCATATTCAGCACTTTTTAACTAAGCAAATGTTAATACAATATTTATAGGAATATGAAACGCATACAAAGTATTTCAAATATTCACAGCACAAACCAAACTTCTATCTACAAGAGGGCTTACATACAGAAAGCTCTGAGACCAAATTACTGATTCTTTGTACTGCTTTGAAATAAAAAAAAAAACAGTAGATATACTGGTATTCTGGGTAGTTACGAAACATCTGTTATTCTGCACTACTACAGAGCTTGGGTACAGGTAAGTAGAGCAGAGGCAAGTTTATCTCACAATCTTATTTCACATGGACAGTTCCCCTGAAGTAATGGCACTGCCTTTGGATTTGTATAGGTTATTTGAGGAATATTTCATTAATCATGTGCATCATAGTATCTCATCTACATTATATATGCATGAAAACGTGATAGTCACTTGACAGGTGTTACTCGGCTCTAAAGTTTACTGTAAAGATTACAGTAATTGCACAGTAACTTTGCTGCTTATTGCAAATGAAAACACATCAGTAGACCTGTAATGAATCCAGCTGGGCTTTCTTTGGAATGGATTCCTGCTGCTCTGCTCTGGTGATTCATGGGAACTGATGTTCCATTTGCTTTCATGGAGACTGAAAATCAACACATTTTTCAAGGCGACTACGAAACAATATGTAAAAGCAAAATCTTGCCAGTTTGCCTTCATGATTGTGAGATCCTCTGCTAAGTAAATAGATCTATGAATTAGCATGTAAATGAAATATAGATAGTTTTTTTTTATTTAATAATAATAATTTAAGACAACTACTTTTCTCTCCTGCCCCCTTTCTGCGTTTGATTTTTGCCACAATGAATCTACAAAATCTCCCAGTTAACCATACTGAGAGAAGAGGGACACACGTTTATTAAAGAACACATGTATCAGACTGTGTATGTCTTACCTTATTACTTAACCAAAAACCAAATCGATCATGAAAACACTTAACTATACACATATATACATCAAATTCAATGCCAAACACTTGCAGGATCATGGCCCTAGATTTCATACTAAAGTCCACACCTCTGTATTTGCATAGCCTGTGACAAAACTGAAGTCATTATTATGAGTTTCATAGAATCATAGAACTGTCTAGGTTGGAAAGGACCTTTAGGATCTAGTCCAACCATCAACCTAACTCTGATTAAAAAAAAACATCCCTAAACCATGTCACTAAGCACTATGTCAATCCGTCTCTTAAATACCTCTGGGGATGGTGCCTCAGCCACTTCCCTGGGCAGCCCATTCCAATGCTTAATAACCCTTTCAGTGTAAACATTTTTCCTAATATCTAATCTGAACCTCCCCTGGTGCAACTTGAGGCCATTTCCTCTTGTCCCATCACCTGTGTCTTGGGACAATCAGTTTACCTCTATTGTAGATTATTTGTAGAGGTTTTTTGTATAGGTAGAGATTATTTTTATAGGTTTACCTCTATTGTAGATTAATTGCAGACAAAGCTTGAGGCTGGAAGAACTTATCATCTCAGGTACAATGCCATCTAAACATAGCAATTCTACATCAGGCCATCTACTTTGGGGGATTATTTGAGAAATCTGAGCTGGTTTCTATAGAATCATGTGGTTCTGGAAAAGGACAGCACAATAAGTCCTCCAGAAGCAAGAGTGATGTAGCACCATGTATATACCCAGGTGGAGCTGCTGGAGCCAGTCTGTATCCAGCAGCACCACTGCTGGATCTGAGTGACATTAGCAGCAAGTATCTGTACCAAACTCTTCACATCCTGTAGCATCCCATTAATCTGTGGGTTGATGCTTTCCGTTATCAGGATATCCTAGCTCTTTATTATACAGTCATTTCACTCTATTGCTTTGTGGCTAAATAGGTGTTGCTGGAGGAAAGAGGAACAGGAGGAAGGAAAATCTCTGAATGTGGACAAGCTGTCCATTTGTTCTGTGAAAGACGATAGCTATTGTTATTAGGTGCCCTGGTGTCCCATGTGTAATGCAGGCTTGAGCTGCAGATCTAAGTTTCCCAGTCCTGTTAGTGGCCCCATGTGGAGATCAAGCCAGTTACATTTTAACTAGGAAGCTGACTTTAAAAACTATTTTAATGAGCATTGTATATATAAAGCTCAACTTCAAAAAATAGAAATGCTATGGAGGCCGTATAAATGCATTCTGAGGTTGATCTGGTTTTTTTGCATGAAACTTCTGCCTACTAAATACACTGACAGCAACACTAAAGAAACTTGCAGAAACTTCTGTTTAACAAATTTCAGCATAAAACCTATTAAAATTCTCAATATGTCTCATTTTACTTTTTACAAATTCAAAAACCTCCTCTCACAAGCGCTAATAATTAATAGGGTGCTTTGAACTTCACTGAAAGAAAAAAACGTCGGGAGGCTTGAGGTAAGTAACTTTCAAAAGCTTTGATTATTTGTCAAAGAAAAAACTGTTTGAAATACGGCTAGGAAATGGTAAACCATTAAGAAGAGGCAACTGGAATACCCAACACGTTCCCATTTCTTTCCTTTTTTTTCTGAAATTATATCTCCTGGCTGTATAAAGCCTTCATTAGTATTTCTCAGGTCTCCTTATATGGCAAATTATGTAATAGAAATATGATCAAAGCTGTGAGTACCAAAAATATGTTAGCAGCTCTTCTTCAGTGAATTCTTCTAGTGGGGATTGTTTCCACTACATAACTGAATATCAGTCTACTGGCAACAGAGTATGATTATTATAATATTTTTCTGTAGCAACCTTACTTGATTTCTATACATCACTTCAATGAATATTTCAACTTAAGCAGTAAAAACTGAAGTAGTTAATGGTCTTACAGAGTGCTTCAAATGTACTAGCAAACCTTCCTCTAATATTCCCTGGACTTCAAACTGCTTAAGCTAAAATGTACCGATGCTATCAGTAAGTTCTGGCATATGTGTTTGTTGAACAAAACGCGCTTTAGATTTGTTTACAAACACATCCTCCAGCATTTTATAAACAACTGTAAATAGCTTTTTATGGTTCATGAAAATCTGCAAGTCTGGGCCCAGTACCCTTACAGTTTTCCACTGACTTTTGAAATCTCTTCTTGTTGACAGGAGGATGTAGTAGGCAGATCCCTTGCAGCATGAAGACCGCAATGTCTTCTCCCAACCACTGGAATTCAGCTATGTTTACAGGGTAGCAGCCTATACTAGGAAATAAGCTATATTGTTTAGATACACTTGGAAATTCAGAAATTATTTAAGAAAGGGCAACTCAGTAGAAGAATTGAAATTTGCCTCGAAGACCAGAAGTACCACTGAAGTATGGTGTTATTTTAAAGACCACAGTTAAATAATATTGTTAAAGTCATTAGCTGCTTTCTCCTATTTTAAATTTCATCATGATAAAGCAAGTGAATGAGAAGTTTCAGTTATCAAAAAGGCCTATATTTAAAGACAAATAAATTAGGTTGGTTTACTATTTTAGCCTTTTCTTTAATAATTAAGGCCACCTAAAAGAAAGCAGTGTGTTTCTCATACTAGAATACTTTCATACCATACGTGATTAAATATTTTTAAAAGAGTACCTATTCTTTTTTGAAAGAATAATTAAAAGCTACTTTTCAAAATAGCCCACCTCAACGCTATCATATTAAAATCAAAAACACTGCAGAATTTACACAGCTGTTCTGTTGGGCTCTCCACATGCAGATCTCTAAAACACTAAATATTTTAGAAATGTTGATTACTATGCAATCTTTGAGTGGGGATTCAGGACTTAGCAGTGGTTTGTAGCTCTCCTCCCTAAAGCCAGGTCAGCCCAGCTGTGAATGCTTTTGAAAATTCTAACCATTCTTAATATGAAATGTGACTTAACATTGCTCTGCAAGCTATCTATCATGACATGCAAATAAAGGTGAAAAACTGGGAAATATGCTTGTTCCAATAACAAGGATCTTTGGTCTAAAGACATATATTTAGGTCCTATCCGGTACTGTGAGTAAACGCCATTTTTTGCTTTTACTCTGATTTCAGTGACGACTCAGAAACCTTAATATCCACAAAATTACTAACAACTGTGGAATAACACATATTAGAACTGTCAATCCAGGCTAATATTCATCTGCCTCAGATAGAAAACTATTACAGAACTCAGAGATAACCTTCACTCTTTGATCATTCAGGCCTGTGGAAGCAAGTCTTTTGAAGGTAATACAGATGCCTAGAAGAATAAGAGTAACCTGCTGAGAAGGAGATAAATAGTTAAATTTTAGATGGACCTATGTCTGAGTGAAATACCTTCACCTAGTTCATGGGTCAGAAAATTAGCAAACACAGGCCTTCCATACTTGCTTTGACCTACTCCTATACCTTCCTCAGAGAAGTTAATAAGGTACTTTTAGCTACAGAATTGGAAAAATAACTGATCTGTTTTTGAAGAAACTAAACTGGATGCCTTTCTACATCCCGTATCTTCCAGGTTTGAGACATCACAGTCAGCTGAGTGGAACAACTAGAAGTCAAACCAAGAAGCTCCTGAAAGTAACAAACCAGTCTGAATCACTTTCATTCTCCTGCAGACTTCATTTGTGAAGATTTAAGTTGCTTTTAATTTGGATTTGCAGCTTGAGATGTGATGGTTTCAGCCTGGAAACCCAAGCAGGGAAGCATACCAACTTAAAGTTTATTGCAGAAAGTTGATTTGAGCAGTTCCAAGAAACCAGGTAGAACTAAGGAGCCAGTTGCAATGGGAAAATGATGGATTGATCCAGGGTAAAGCAAGTTGATTTGCAGCACTCTAACTGAACATCAGAACAAAGAAACTATTTTAATGGATTAGACCAGATGTCTGCCTAGCCCAGAGAAGATGGCATTAGAATACAAACTCTGTAGTAGACAGATGTGAGAGAATCTTCCTTTCATATTAAGACTCAATCTCATTTGAGACACACAGATTGTCTTAAACCATGACACAGAAAATAATGCTAAGCGTAACAGTAAAATAAAAGCTGATAGTAGTCCCTCTCCTGAAGTACTTCGNTCTAAAAAAAAAAAAAAAAAAACAAAATCTGCAAAAATTACTACTGGAACAAAAATATTCTACACAAAAAAAGAATGGAAATATGAAAAGATTTGTATACACGAAAATAATAAGGATAATTACCACTGTAAGAAAGATTTTAGCAGATTTACTAGATTTACTTTCCAATAATAGAAGAATAAGGACATTATTTAGGATATATAAGGACATTTATTACTATAAAACTGACATGAAAAATTCTTACATTAAAGAAGGTCTGTTTTCCATAAAGTAAAATTCATATACAAAACCTTTTGATACAGTGTATTTTCAAAGCCAAAAGTTTAGAGGGACTGAAAGCATCTTAGATGTACATAATTCAGTATAAGATAATATTTAAGAAGAAACTTAATTTTTAGAATCAACTTTCTGTAAGAGCACATTATGTTTTTCTGGACATCTTTCCCTGACACTGACTCTTGTCAAACACAAGTTACTGAATTAAACCAGTAATGAATGGACCATAATAGTAATCTGTGTTGCTATAAAGCATGGGTAAGTTACCTTTAATTTCTCTGTAACTCCATTAACTCCAACCTATCTGAAAACACGACCTTCAGTTTTCTCATTTGAAAATTAACAATCAATATTTCAAGATGGGAAGATAAGAGTTATTACTTGTGTTCTCTGATCCAGGAATAACAACATGATGTTGCTGTAAAAATGAAACAGCAAGTATAATACAGTCATACTGGCTACATAAATTTATATAGTTTGAACAGTGTTCAGTCCTTTTGTAATGGCTTTATTCTCCTTGCATCCATATATAAAAAATTTGACTTGTGCAAAATGCAGGTTCCAGAGCTAGATTCCTGTATCTCCTGAAGACTGGTCTAGATGTGACATACCATGAAGACATAGTAAGAAGCCAGGATGCACCAAGAATAAAAATTATCCCCAATTATGTAACAGGCACGTCAACACTCTCAGTGTCTTTTGGCATTATAGGGACAAATAAGTTCCTTAGGGGATCTGGCAGGGACCCCTAAAAGAACCTGTCTGTCCCCTTAGTGTCAAGTGACAGTCAGAATCCAAAGTTCACATGGAAAAAAAAAAAAAAAGAAAAAAAAAGAAAAAAAATCCAAAACCACCCCACTCCTTTTTTCCACAGTCTACTTTCCATGTCCTTTCTTAAAAATGGGCCAAGATCAATCACAAGTTTGCCTTCCGAGCCCCATTGACCTCTGAAAGTTTTTGGTATTTTTCCTACTTTTGTTGTTTTTTACATTTTACATTCCTCATCTGGTTTCTCCAAAAAGAAGGATCTGCAACTTAAGACTTGCAAAATGGCCAGACAGGCACTGCAAAACTTAAGCAGACATTTATCAGGAACATGCAACTGAACATGACTTCTTCAGCACAAGCTAATACACAACAGCTATGAGAAAATCATTGATTAGTTAGCTGCAACAGTGAGATGTGGAAAAGGTCCTGGGCAATGTTAAAAATAAAAAGCAAATACTGTAAGGCTGCAGATTAATCTAGCAGAAAACACAATATAAGAGTAAGTTTATGTGCTGATCTGGAAATAGTAGGAAAGTTACATTATATGTTAAAGAAAGCTACTGACAACGGCACAGGCACGAGTAGATGATGTAGGTAGGAAAGCTGACAAAGTCAAACAACATTTGTTTCCTGTTTTACAGCACAGACAGAGATCATCAGCTGCGTTTAGCAGAGTTGGACAACACAGTGGATGAAAATAATCACCTGCCTCATGGACAAGTCTTAATGTACAATAAACTTTACTGTGTGGTGTTCAGGTGTTCAGCATGGCTGAACATAGCTTTAGATGGAGCTTTTGTAGCACTGATTCACAGAGCACAACAGCACTTCACATATTTATCACTCTGTTTCACCTTAAGTGGCCCAAAAATCCAAAATCAGTTTTATGGATGATGCATCTTCATTTGGAGCCACTTCTGAGGCTGAAAATACATGCACAGCAGCTAACGCAGCAGGCTAGGAATATGAAGTTTTCATCCGGGAGCCCAAATAATTTATGTATGACACTATGGGATATTTAATATTCAGAAATACTGTCATTATTGCTCTTTTGTCCTCCAAATGTTAGCATCTCTAATTTTCATAATTTATTTTGGAGTCTTTTATTTTCACATGGGTTGGAAAAGACCTTAATTGTGTTTTGTTACAACAGGGAAGACCCCTGTACCTACAGGATCCTTATCATTCATGAGGAAACACAAAACTTCAGTTTCACTGACAAACTTATCTTCTCATCCACAGTTAGAGACATTGTTAATACATCCTGAATAGGAAATATACCATTTGGCACTTTCCTTAAAGAGACCCTCACAGAGTAAGGTATGTGAGAGGTAAGGAGCTCTGCAAGCTGCCCCTCTGCAGCCTCCAGGTTCTTTACACCTACCAGGACAAGTCAAGCAGCACCTGCAGGGTCAGCCCCCAAGCTATCAACCTTCTGGTGCAGTTTCAATTCCAACCCGGTGTCTTCACATATTAGTTTTTCACTCTTAAATCAAGCAGGTCATGGGTTCTTGTGTGAGGGGAACTCCTGCGCGCCACCCTTTTGCTCTGCTTTTCACCACCACCTTTGCTCCCTGGGCAGGGAGGGCGGCCCGCAGCGCAGGCTGCCCCACCAGCAGCTCCTTCCTCTGCCCAGCCGGGGATCACCCCCATATTTCCTCTGCTGGGTGAGGAGGGCTCCCTCCCTCTCGGCTTCCTCCCCAAAACAGGGCAGCAATCCCCCCCACACACACCCCCCATCCCTCGACAGGGCTGGACTGCCTGGGGGCTCTTCACCCTGCCTTAAAGGGCACTCCCCACGACCACCACTCCCCGGGGAAGCTGCTCCTCATCCTCATCCCCCAGGGGAAGGTGCTTCGCCCTCCTCCACAAAGGGCCTCTGCCCGGGCCCCTTCTCCACCTCACTGCCCTCGGCCAGGAGGCGCTTCCCTCCCTTTCCCCTGAGAGAAGTGCTCTGTCCCCGGCGCTCCGCTGCTGCCAGAAGCCCCTCGGAGAAGGGGGGGCTCTTCCCCTCTCCCCCCGCCCGGGCGACTGCGGCTGGCACTGACCCGTCTCTGCCGTCCTGCTCCTCTCCGCCATATTTGTTGTCATCCCCCCCCCCCCCCCCCCCCCCCGCGCGGGGCCCTCCCCCC
>VZRU01019835.1:458150-473686 GCA_013398155.1 Pedionomus torquatus | reverse complement strand
GACATCTGTCAATCAGGTTTTGGTAAATTTGGCTGAAACCACAACAGTACATATTTAATTTTTCGTTAATATTTCTGTATTATTAGTGACATTTTCCAGACTCTGTCCTATACTTATATATGCAGACACATTTTATGCATTGCATTTTAATATTCTATAAACTCACAGTTCTCCTCTATCTTTTAATCCTTTCTAGAATCCACTCTGTTAAAAATTCTTTTACTGTACCTAGAGAACATCGGAAAAGATGAGAGAGGTAGAAGCAGAACTTAATTTGGGATGAACTGAACAATTTTTTGCTGTCTCGAAACTGATTTTATTCTTCAGAGGGAAGGAGAGCTCATAATGGATTTAAGAACCATGTTAAGTTCCGTACTTCTTAAATAAACTCGTGATTTGGTTTTAGTTACAGTTTCTCAAGGTTCCAGTGGCGCAGAAAAAGGAGCAGCAAATCACTGAGAGACAATCACTACATGGAGCAGCTGGGAGAGAGGAGGTAAACTGAAATTGCAGGAATTTACTTTAGACTGCAATAAGCTTATGTTCGCTAACACATGGCAACTAATACATGATAGAATCCTGGTGCAGAAAGGCCATTTTTAGTTTTCACATTTGTTAGCAGATCATGGTAAACAGTTGGCTCACCCTAATATGCACTTGTCTTCCTTAGGATTTTTTTCACATGCTCAGTGGCAAGGAACTGTCTTTTTCTCCTGTCATACACCAGACCCAGGAGTGCTCGGATAGGAGTGAAATACATCTATGCCATCTTCAGCCACATGGACTTACGAGGATCTTTTTTTTCTTTTTCCCTTTTAGAAGCATCCAAGGAAGGAATTCAGAGGCTGCAGGTAGATCACTGCTGAGTTAAGTTCAGGTATGGGCTTGAGTTCAGTGCACCAGGTGGCTGGAGACTGTCAGCCATCAAGGTGTCAGTTCACCTTATGCCCTTTGATTGTGTGCTCTGCTTGTGCAGGAACACCATGGGCTTGCCAGTTATTCTAGAAGCCATGGCAAGGCCACCAAAAGAAGTCCTTGTATTACCAAAATATTACCAACATTGGCCTTAATAATAGTACAATAAGGAAAACTGAAGCCCGTAGCAGCACTCCAAAAAGCACAGAAAAGGGGATAATAGCAGGTCAGAGCCATTTGCAGTGGGATCCAGGGTACAGAGTAAAGCAAAATACGGTGCCTACCAAGGCCAACCATCTTCCCTCAAGCGTACAAGAAATAGCATTGTTTGGTCAATCCTAAATGCTGTCTGCTAAGGCAAAATAAGGTGACCTCAAGTGAAAAAAGGTGCCTCTTAAGGACAACGTTTTAACTGCTGATAGTTAGCAAGACCACGAGGGATTAGTGCTGCCCAGGCAAACTCCAGCCTGACCGTCTTGAAATGGGCAGAGATCTGGCTTTAGCATCCTTAGAGAATCGTTATACCAACTGCATTCAAAGGAACACTTTAAAAATCACTATGTTATGTGTTTAAAGACATAAAAGACAGAGATCTTTTTTTTAATTTCTCTGTATTTTGGCCAAGTAATATAAAATTCTAGGTATTCCTGAACAAGTGATTACCAAAGTTGTTTCCCTTGTCACAGCTAAATCTTTAGAAACAGATATTCAGTAAGACACAGTCACACACAATTATCTGTCCCCAACCTTGAAAGTAGAGTCTGTAGACAAAATTACCTGAACTTTTTGAAGTTTGCACCCATAACATCTTCTTCTGCATTCTAGAGCTTCTGGGAACTTCACAGCATGCAATCTTTCTGCCCTTCCCTGCAAGAGTTAGTGGTCCAATAGAAGAAAAAAAGATCTTTTAAATTAAGGAATTAAGGAAACAAACAGTTATATTATATATGTATTTGATCAGAAACAGCAGAAGTCATTTAATGTAATTACTATCTAATCCATCTTGAAATCAAGGACAATTTCAAAATTAAGACATTAATATGAAATTAGAATGACTTGAAGTTTGGATGAAGGAAGTACACAGCAAAAAATGTAGTTACATACCATGTTTATCTTCTAAATGAGGATATTTGGTGAAGCACAGATGGGCTACTGTATCTCTTAATCCTCTGACCCATAAGGATTGGCAGAGAGACAGCATTCCCATTAAATACATCTCTCACTTCTACTTTTTTTGCATGGCATTGAAATATTGCAGTTGGGACCTCATTGATTCACGTAGGATGGCGGCTGCTGCACCAAAGAAAGGAAGCTGATTTCCTTTTCATATTTTGAGCGTACACAAAAGTGGTGGCAACTTAGGAATCGGGTCATAGAAACAGCACCTGGAATATAAAAGCTCTCAAAATGTTACCTGCCAGAAAGTAATGTTCCATTATACAGGAGAACAAAAGGTCAAGTTTTCTGAGGGTCCCGTGAAGGAGCGGGCACAGCCCTTTTGTGGACGGCTAACCTTGACCACCCTGAAACTGTGCCAAAATTAGAATGGGTGTCAGAGCTGCCTACAAACCAGACACGGTGTCAGCAACTCGACAATGTCAGCAGAGGAAGGCTTCCGAGTAAATTCCACCTTTGCTCAATATTCTGTACTGCAAACTGCAGGACTGGACACTACCGTGGTAACCCCATCAGCCACCTTAAGTTATACCACTCTGATGGGGTCATACATGATTTAGCACCATTTGAGAATCCCACTGGAGAGCAAGGAACTGGTTTGGTTTCCCAAGTCTCAAGTTGACCCATCAGGACCTTCCTCCCAAAGAGTAAGCAAGAACTTTTAAAGGGAGCCGCTGCAACCAGCCAGTGAACCAGAAAGGGACAGAGATGTTGGTAGAAACAGAGATCGTAGCGCTGAGCTCTTGTAAAGCTCTTGTAAAGATTTACACAACAGGCAGGATTTAAAACAAACACAAGAAAGATGCTATTTAATTAGGACCTTCACAGAAAAACATCTGGTATAATTGGTTGAGGGGAAGTCTTTACTCAGGCAACATTTATTGGGATATAAACAATGTCCAATTGTAAAAGCTAATTAAACAGCAGGGCTAAGGTAACAGAGAGTTTTGCCTGCATGACTAGGATATAAGGTTTATAAACCATGCTGTTATGGGACAACAACAGCAAGAACAAATAATTGCGTATCCAAAAAGTCAATTATGCCCTTCTTTTAGTAATAACATGCTCCAGAGGTCAGAGAATACTTTTTCTTAAGTAACACAGCCAGTTCTCTATAGAGATTGGAGCTTGATTACTGTTCAGTGTTTGTTGGGAAACCGACAGCAGCAAAACCAGCCTGATGGATATTTCACCCGATTCGGCAGCACATTATTAGCCCGTCCCTGGGAAGCTCTAGGCACCCTCATGCCCTTTGCTTTCACAGAGCAAATTCTCTGATTTCAAGCCATCTGGCCTATAGCAGTTTCCAAGGAACTCCTATCATTGACCATATGTTATTTCAAAGTGTCCCTTTAAAGAAAGTTTATTTACAAGTAATAGGGATAATTTAATTTATGTATACATATATAGACACATAGTTGAACTAATGGAAATTAAATAGCAGGTACTCACATGTCCATGAAGCTACAAATTCAGTGACAAATGCCTCTTGTAGAGCTTCTTCAAACGTTTTGCAATGGCTGGCAGCCTGGGTTTACCAGCCCCTCCAGATTAGGCACAAGAACCTTTGCAGCATCTCTGACATGGTTTCTCCTTGGCAGCACCACACCTGCCATTACAATCCGTTTAATTGCAGTCTCTGTAACAAAGAAAATTTTGCTTTATTAACTTTCTTCTTGCTTATCTTCTTTGTATGGGTGGAATGGACATACCACTGCAATCTGGAAGGAAAATCAGAGGTTTAGAGGCCAGGCATATATTCCCTCCTTTGTGGAGAGAGGGAATTCATGGGGATTGAGAAGCACCATTTATCATACAGTATGAACAACTGAAATACAGCATCTTCAAGTCCTCTTCCAAACCAGTGATCACAGAACCACAGAATGGTATGAGGTTGGAAGGGACCTCTGGGGATCATCTAGTCCAACCCCTCTGCCAAAGCAGGTCCTCCTAGAGCAGATTGCACAAGAACTTGCCCAGGCGGGTTTTGAATGACTTCAGAAACAAAATTCCAGCACCTCTCTGGGCAGCCTATTCCAGTGTTCTGCCACCCTCAAAGTAAAGAGAAGTTCCTCCTCATGTTTAGATGGAACTTCCTAACTTCAAGTCTGTGTCCTTTACCTCTTGTCCTGTCACTGCGCACCACTGAGAAACGGCTGGCCCCATCCTTTTGACACCCACCCTTTAAGTATTTATAGGGGTTGATCAGATCCCCCCTCAGTCTTCTCCAGACTAAAAAAACTCAATTTCCTCGGCCTTTCCTCGTAAGAGAGATGTTCCAAGCCCCTGATTACCTTCGTGTCCCTTTGCTGTACCCTCTCCAGCAGTGAGTTCCCTATCCTTGAACCAGGGAGTCCAGATCTGGACACGGGACTATGTCTGTAACAGCTTTACTGTCTTTCACGTGAACCCTATTAAGGCATTGTTTGTTAAAAAAAGAGGGTATCTTGGCACAGAAGGGGCTAAAGTGCATTTGCTGGACTCACCAACTGCAGCCACCAAACAACTTAAATTCTGTGAGAAGGCTGTGCACCAAGCAGGGGGACATAAATGCACTGAAACTTTACGGTAGTTAATAACCTTCTAAAGTGCACATCATTTTCTCACAAACCAAGTATCTGCAGCAATCCAAGTGGAAAAACTAACTTTAAAAACTTTTAATGTTGTTTGTTTTGTTTTGTTTTTTTTTAAATCGTAGCCCCTAGCAATATAATGAACAGTAGGTATAAAACTGTTCTCAAAACCTTAAATGTTTTCACAATAATTTTTACTTTTAATAATTTAATTTACTGCATTTTAGATTTGAAAGTAGCAAGGACAATTTCAAATGAAAACTTCAAAACCAAGATACAACCAAAGACTTTTACAGGATGAAAGAACACATGTAAGGAGGATCAAGACCCTACAGTGAGATCAGCTATTAGCTAATTAAATATGTGACTAAAATTCATCATTTTAAATAGCAGCCATATTGATGGTGAGCAATCTGGTAAGCAAACAAATGATAGTGGATTTTTTTTTCATATCTTCAGAGAGAAACATTTATCTTAATAAGATTCACTATGCCATAATACACGTGGAATAAGTCAATGTCTACTAATTAAAGGACACTGTCAAACTGATTTTCTAAACAGCTAATTAAAATATGCAGCATCTAATACAGCACTTCTTGCAAAGTATACTGTGTTTAAAAAATACATTCCTGTAAAAGTTACTTGTTTTTCTATTCCCTTGTGTTTGCTTTTTTAATTGGTTTTTCAACAAAGGAGGATCTGCTGAACTACGGTTCTGTCTCTGTATCAAGTCCCATTAATGCACACCCCGGTACTTATGCAGAAGCCAAATGATTTGTAGGTCTAAAAGGCGATACAAGAAAACAATGACAATAATCCTAAGGGTTTATTGTTGTTGCCTTTTCAAGGATGACAAGATTTTCCCTCTCTGTTTTGGGGGGGATTTTAGATAATCTAGGTGTTAGTTGAAACTGTAAAATTTTCAAAAAGGAATACGATTTTCATATTGATGAGGAATCTTTAACTTTGCGTTTTATAGATTACAGTAGTTTCTCAGAATAAGCAGGCTTCTCTGATTCTTATTCTGATTCTGCATGTAGCTTTTTCGAGAGAAATAAGTTGTTGTAGATCTGTCAGCAAGGCTCTGGGAGTAGGAGGATGTTTGGATTTCCGGCATATTGCAACGCAGTTCTTGGCCACCAGCGAAGCTGTGTGTGTGAATCTCATTTCATATCTGTTGTTTGCAATACCACATATTTTGAGAGACATTTGAAATAGTCTCTGTACTCCTAATTCTAGATAAGTACTAATAAATCATTCCCTAAAAGAAGACGAGAAGACAAAATGCATACCTTGACATAACTCACGGCATGAGAAACTGTGGACAAAATAGGAATAAAATAAAATCTGTTGTATCTTGAAAAATTTCAGCCAGTATTCAAAGTTCTTAGCTCAAATCAGCCTATTGTTTCCTACATTTGGTTTTTTCCTTTCCAGATTCAGATTTAACAATATTTCCTCTAACATGCTTTTTGCATTAAAACATCATTAGCCAGCTAATCTTATTATTAATTTTTTTAACTTTTTTTAAATGTGTATTTTTGCACTGCAGAAATTTGACACAGTAAATTATTAACTTTGTGAATGCTAATTAGTTTTATGCCTGGAAGTCTATGGAATTCATCTTCAATTCATATTTGCGTTACTTTTTTCTCTAAAGATCGACTCAGTCACCACTCCCACCACTTCCCCTTCTTTACCATCCTCAACCAATACAGAGAAAAGATCTTTTTCTCCAGCCAAGGCACATGCAACGTCCTTCAGAATGCATCAGAGCAGACCCTTCATCAGCTGGAGGAATGACTGTGTTAACAACATGAGGTCCTTCCTGCCCTGAGCAGCATAAATCAAGCCTGCGATTCCCAAACATTTGATCTTCTCCAGCAAAGAGGTGATTTTAGCAGGTGTTAACTAAGACCTTATGAACACCCCTTGTCTTTTCACATACCCATACTCTTTTGTAGGCAAGTGCCCACCTCCTCTCAAATTATAATGAAAGTTCAGTGGGTGACCAGAGGCTCTGAAAATCTCTGCACAGAGCAGTGAATTGAAACCAGTCCTCTCCATTGTAAATAATTCCAGAATTAAAAAATAACTTAGAGTTTTGTTGACAGCGACTTGGGAGGGCAAAATGCTTTTTTATTTTACCTGTCTGCATTCTGCAGTGTTCACAGGAGGTAACACTTGGTTTAGTCACTGAAGTAATCAGGTATGAATCAAAGAAACCTCAGGAGATGCTATTGTTGAGAAAGCAGATACTATTTTCACACAAACAAGCATTTTTCTCATCCTAATTTCATCTTTATGGGTATGTTTCTTTAATAAACAAAACCATTACTTTGAATTGTATCAGGAAATTTCCATCTTTAATATCACTCAGACAAAAAAAAATACTAAAATGCTAAAAGCATTTTGTTTTCTTCTACACACATCTAGCATGTTCATTGCCATAATGCGATATTGTAAATGCCAAAAAAGTGAAGCAGTGATCTATAATTTTAAAATGCCAGTGATTTCCAAGCTGTCACTGGTCTTGGAAAATTTCCCCAGTAGCATGTGGAGATCAATAACCGTTTATAGACTTTTTAGTCCCAGTTTATAAGGAGCATATAACTACGGACTATGTCAAATGTCTTAACTGTAAAGTGAAAAACTGATTTCACACTTAAATCTACAAAAAAGCCCCGAATGCTAAAGAAAGGCAAGAAGGACGATCCAGGGAACTACATGCCAGCCAGCATCTGCTTATTCTCTGGGATAATAATGATGCAAGTCCATGGGAAGAATAAAGAAAAGTGATTAGAAACAGTAGCCAGCACGGATTTACCAAGGTTTGACATACTTGACTGAGCCTAATTACCTTCTGTGATGAAATGGCAAGATGGGAGATCAGTAGATGTTGTCCACCTTGATTCAGTAAGACTTTCAGCACCCTTGTATCCAAGTTGGAACATGACAGAGAAGATGAGAAGATGGCTGGGCAGGTGAATATCTACCTTGTCAGGCACAACACACAGATGATTCAGACTCCACCTGCCAGCTGGTTACAGGGGTGTTCCCGGGGAGTTCACCTTTAGGCCTACACCACTGGAGTATCAGTGGCCTGGAGAAGAACAGAGCACAACTCAGTCAAGCTTGAGAATGCATTGAAACATGGATGCCACCAGCTCTGGCAAGATCAGAATTGTCCTTCAGAGGGACGTACAGTGTGGAGGGATGGACTGACCAGAACCTCATGGAACTCAACCCCATGGACTAACCCCCTAAAATGGCCCAGAATGGGACTGCCTGGCTGAGAGGCAGCTCTGCTGAAAAGGACACAGGGGCCTTGGTGATGTTGTACACTCACAGGTGTAGTGTGCTCTTCTAGCAATGAAGGCTAATGGCATATTGTCCTATATGGTCAGGTGCATAGATCATACCTTGAGAGATGTAATTACTCCCTTTTACTCTGTATTCTTTGGGCTATTTTAGTATCTGGAATATTTTGTGCAGTTTTGGGGTGCCCTGTACAAGAAAGATGCTGATAAACTTGAGAAAGCTGAGCAGACAAGAACCGAGATGTTCTGAGGGTTGGAGCACTTGCTCTTCAAGGAAAGCCTGAGAGAAGAGGGTTTGCTTAGAATGGAGAAACACCTCAGTTCCACAACACCTAAAACCAACCTGCCCTTTCTTAGGAAGAGGCTACCAAAAAGCTGTATCTAGACTCATTACTGAGGTGCAAGTGGATATAAGGAAAAAATAATTAAATACAAACGTGTTGACTTGGTTTAGTGATGGTTGGGTTTTTTTAACCAGAGTTAGGCGGATGGTTGGACTAGATGATCTTAAAGTTTCCTTCCTACCTAGACAACTCCACGACTGATTCTGTGATTCTATGGAATTTAAGCACCGGAACAAGTTGCCTAGAGAGGCTGGGGAATCTCCATTCTTGCAAGTTTTCAAAACCTCATTGCACCAAGTCCTAAATACACTGATGTGATTTCAGTGTTGATCCTGATCTGAGCAGGAGTGCCCACCAAAAAAGCCTCCGAAGGTCTCTTCTAATTGAGTGATTCTATGATTCAAAGTACATGTAAGGGTCTTGTCAAAGTTAGACTTTGTCATCCATCCCATCCTTAAGGTTGTCACTTTAAACATGTAGTTCTGGCCTGATGTCTAAAGAAAGTAAATTCACACATTTTCCTTGTCCTTGTATCTCCGTTTGAGATCAATATCCTGTGCGTGCTGATCCTAAATTCCACCACATTAACGTATCCCATTACCGGAAAAAAGCCTTTTATTCGCTATTTTTCCTTCCTTGCACAAGTACCCATGTGAAACCGGGTAAATAATTTCACTGTATCATGGAACCTTTCTCTTCTGAATCCAGATGGTCTTCTATTTGATATTTTACAGAAAGGATACTGAAAAAGAATGTTATCTTTGATTATGGCTCTTTACAGTTTATTCAACTTGAGAAAGTTTTTAGTGCTTTTAGTTAAGGTAGACCAATTCTTTCCTACGCTCATCCATTTCTCAGTCTTCTCTTTTTCCTAACTGCTCATCAGCCAAATCTCTTCCCTGCATTATAGAAATAAGACCTATGGTTTCATACACGTTACTGTGTCTGTAAATTGGCAGTTCTGAACATTAATTGAATAAGAAACTGTGATGTAAATTGGTAACAAAGCTTGCTGTATCCCAACCCTGCAAAGAAATGTGGATTTTTGAAATGTTCTCATGAAGACCAAAATTTAATTACATTAGCCCATTTAATGAAGTCAGACATACTGGAACTAGTGTCCTCCGACACCCTCAGGTTTCATCTCTTTCCAGCTACATTCACACTGTAAACTCCCCGCTTAGCAAGTAAGACACTGCAGGCAATCCTCAGAACGAACAATAATACTGCAATATAGTCATTTATTACATGATTGCACATTCTAAATGTGACAGTATTTAGCAAATACTAGAAAAGTATACTGGAAATGAACCATGTATTTTCTTCCCAATTCCTTTAGCAAGAGTGTGTAAACACATTAAATTGTGCAGTTTCGTATCTGAGGTCTTACTTTCAATATGATGAAAGACTGCCTTAAAGTATTTAAAACTTCCTTTGTGTTCTATCATCGAGGAAAAACCTAAGCTGTAAGGAAAACTTACAAACATTAAATTAAAGTGGCCGCTGGAATTTGCTAACTCTTGTGCAATTGGAGTGGCATAAAATAGGATGTCTAAGATATGATAAATTTACAAAATTATTAAGCATGAAAATAGCTAGGAGCCTGTTTTGGGACTATAGCACATGTCGGTGGCTTGGCCACAAACTAAACCCAAAGACCAACTTCTTTTAACCACATGAGAATCCAACACACTTCCTGAGGTGCAGTACCACTTGTATCAACAGAGGAAGCGGTTTAAAACTATTCAAGCAAGAAAAAAAAAACTTAAAAGTCCAGAAAGGTAATAAACAAAAAAGCTATCATTGTTCTTTATCCTTGCTATTTTTCCATGCCTGGCCATGTGTCCTGGGTTGAGTGACACAGGACTCACTTTTCTTCTAATGCTGGGGAAAACTGGACTTTTAGAAGACTCTAGTGTCTGAATTTGTGAAAACACTTACTTTACAGCCAGCTATGCAGTGGTGGGATTCAAGGTCTCAGCGTTTATGAGCTTTTGCCGGGTGCATGGACATGGAGGATCAAGACCCGGGCACTTGACCCAGGGATTATTTCATACCGTGAATGCCACATTCAATGCAAGTTAGAAAAGTTAGCTGCGTGGGCGTCTCCCCCGCGATAGAGGTGATCCAGGGAACTCCTTGCCCCGGTTCCAGAGCCCTAAGCCCTTTCTTTCCTCCTAAAGCCATTACGTTTGCCGGTGTCCCCTATCTGTTGTCCTCTGCTGGGAGTGCACAGCTTCCTGCTGAGGGAATGGGCTGAGTACAATTCTTGCATATCTTATATTGGTATGGGGATTAATATTGGTTAGTTACCATTATTGTTAATTATTCAGTCTTATCCAATCAAATTATTTATATTTCAACCCTCGTGTTTCCTTTCTTTCTGGGTGGGGAGGCATAATCAGGTGACAGAATAATTGTTCTAAACGACAATAAATTGTTATGGATTTTCTCAAATCGTAACACTGTGCAAATCAGAAAAAGTAGAAAGCTGGGGTAGCAGTGGCAGACTCACCAAAATACATTTCAAAAAGAAGGAAGGATATTTAAATTGGTATTAAAAATCAATAATGTTATACTGAGCATTGGAGGCAGAGTGAATACGAAGTCATGTGGCTCTGAGGCCTGATCTTTTAAGCTGCTCCTAATTAAATGCAGCTTTGCTCCTACTGGATGCTAAGAGCTTTCCTGGTTACTGCCCGTATTAAATGAAAATTAGATACTTAACTGTATGAATGTTGCAAAGTTGATTGAAAAAAGATAATGTGTGAAGTCTGTGTCAAAAAAGAATATCGCTGATTCATTCTAATGTGCTTAGACATCACTGAACCCTGATGGTTCATCAGTACCTCATAGTACAGGTCATAATCCTTAGCAGATAAACGCTTAATCCAAGATAAATCGTAATAAATCCAAATGAGATTAGACCTTCACTGAAATACTCAATGAGTGGTGTAAAAACATGTTTGAGTGACTGTGATACACCAGTGGGAGCCGCTGACTGAATTACGTACAGAACTTCAGAGAAGGTGCAGTAACAGAAGAAAAGCAGGAATTTACTGATAAGCACCACTTGGGGGGTGGGTGTTGAGTGTTCTTCACCAGCCTGGCTTCTTAACAGTATGCTTCTGATCAGCTAAAGGACCACTAAGAGACAAGTCTTGGTGGTTTAAATCAGTACCCTGCCAAAGTCACCTGCTTTCAGAAACATGTTTTATTTATCTCCTCCTCCCCACTCCTGCTACTCTGAATCTGAATCAAACCTGCAGGAGCCTTAAGGCTAAATCACTCAGTGGGATCCACTGACGTTTTCATCCCCTCTGCATTTGGTAGCTTATGACACCTGGACCACTTTTAAAGTATTTCTAGGCAGGCACATCTTTGCATAGTACTTTTAAAAATCAAAAAGCCGTATTAACTAAAACCAGTAGTGCTAGGATTGACTGGATCATGGAATTACAGCATCACAGAATTGTCAGCGTTGGAAGGGACCTCTAGAGATCACCCAGTCCAACTCCCCTGTTAAAGCAGGGTTGCCCAGAGCACATCACTCAGGACTGCATCCAGGAAGGTCTGGAAAATCACCAGAGAAGGGGACTCCACACCCTCCCTGGGCAGCCTCTGCCAGGGCTCTGGCACCCTCACCACAAAGACGTTTTTTCCTCATATTTGAATGGAACTTGCTACGTTCCTGCTTGTGCCCGTTGCCCCTCGTCCTGCCACTGGCAATCACTGAAAAGAGTCCAGCTCCATTCTCCTTCAAACCCACCCTTCAGACAGTTGTAAGCATTAATAAGGTCTCCCCCCTCAGCCTTCTCTTCTCCAGGCTAAAGAGTCCCAGCTCTCTCAGCCTTTCCTCATCAGGGAGATGCTTCAATCCCTCCATCATCTGTGTTGCCCTACACTGGACTCTCTCCAGTAACCATAAATGCATTATGGTTAGACCCAGACAAAAAGACAAGAAAAATTGTTTGCTGCTAAAATCTGAGATTATGACAGAAATCTAGAATCTTTACCTGGAAGAAACTTTGGTCATCTTCTGACCCAAGTATAACCTCTTAAACTGCCAACTGTAAGCAAAAATGCTTATCTTGAAGCAGAAGCATTTCAACTACATTTTTAAAAATTTTTTTTTAATACAGTAAAACCTCCAAGAAACCCTATTCTAAAAAGCTTTTTTAAAAAAAAAAAATCACTTCAATAAATCACTACTTAATTATAACATGAATTAAATGAAAATTCAGAACGAAGCCACCCATGTAAGTCTGAGTGCCATTAGTATTACTGAGCATACTCGGAGGTGTGATCCTGGGACGCTGGCTTCACGGGAGTTTTGACTCTGTAAAGAATTAAAGTTCCTATCTGATGTCCTCAAAGCCTCTGATGTGTTTATAGCTTTTATAGGGCAGTTGCAAAGATAAGCTTTGTAATGGCTTTCTACGCTTACCTTGAAAAAGCACTTATACTCTCTTTTTATTACTCAAAATAACTAAATATTTACTTCTGACAACATTCGCTCTTTATTCTGAACTCAGCAGTATGCATTAACAATGTACTGGTTCAGAGCACTGTATTCTGAACAGGCAACTTCACCATCGTGCTCCAGTAGCACCGCGAGGCGATCAGATTTTGTCACCATCTGACTTTAGCTAGCCCTGCTGTTTCATCATGAAGCGCTACAAGCAAAAGTCCTCATGAGGGGCTACGATTTCAACAGCCAACTGGGTCGGCCCCTTCTCATTAGCGCATCGCGCCTCCTCCACTCAGACCAGGTTTCTAAACTTCTGGAAATCCTATTGTTGGTTGCTCGGGTCAGACAAAGAAACAGGGCGGATGGTGGGAGGAGTAACGTGGATTAGATGCTTAGGTAGAGACAGATGCGCGCAGACAAAGCAGCCCAGGTGCTTCTCTAATTCACCTGTAGAATGAGCGCTCACGTCCTCTGAGTTGAGACTTCGCATCATTTTCATTGCCTACGACTCATTTTTCTGAAGGAAAAACGTAAGTTCGCATTTTAGAAGGCGCTTTTGTTGTTGGTTTTGTCATCTAAGATATAAAGTAACATGAAAATTAACTCCACCTTTTACTTGGCGTAGTACGTATCTAAACCACGCGTTAGCATTATTCTGTTGTTAAGAAGCATTCACAGTTCCTCGTATCTGAGCAGATCTACCTTGAGTTCTCCTTTCAGAATAACAATATCAGGCTTTACGCTTCTCCGGAGCACAGAAGACTTTCCTATGAATAACTTCTGTTATATTTTTAAACGGCAGTTAGGGCTATCATCTGAATCTACAATTGTTATCATCAAGCAAATGCCACATCTTGATCATTAGTTGTACAACAATGTAGACCTTTTGCTACGCCTGTGGAGAAATGCTTGCACTGAAACTAGATCCAGTAGGAACTATAAAATGTTTTTTTGAGTTGCAAGTTACAAGTTGAGTTTCTTTGAAATACAAGTTTTTTGAGTATTAAGTAGAAATTTTTAATGTTTGGGTTTATTTTTTTCTCCGGAGACCTAAAAAATCTAGTCAAATAACCGAAATACTGATTAGTGCAGACTCAGTATATTGCAAATTAAAAAGCTGTGTAAGAGATGTCAAAATATTTAGGTATCCAGGGCTTCATGTGAACCACTTTTAGAAAAGCTGTTGTCTAATGGGGTGATACCTCATCATTTGATGGATTTGTGCCCTTTTTTTGACTGTTGTTTAGAACTAGACTTCTCTATTTTTACGAATATCAATATCTCTTCAAATAGAAGTTGTAGAGGCTGCAAGTCAGGAAGGATTTCCATAATTCTGTCAAAATACACAGAAAGAAAAGACACGGCACACCTACAAAGTACAGCAACACTACTTCTGTTCAGAGAGAAGTATTTTGGTACCAGTACAACATCGAGGGGTAGATGATTTTTAATATAATGAGGTAGAGTGCACTGAGAAAGTAAAATTTGTTTCCAGAAAAAGAAATAATCTTAATTTAGGTTTGTCCGGATTTCTAACAATTGCATTTCGTACCACCGTTTTTTTAGAACAATTTGTGTATTTTAGGGGATGCCTACACAGAGTACATCCCGGGTCCTTTCCGTTATGTGACAGCGTGTCTCTAAAGCAAGAGGATTTTGACCAAACTAGTAGACAGATGAAGCCAAACAAACAAATTGCTGCTATGCCAATTTCTGAAACAGATGGCTCCGATCCAGTATTTGCTAGCAAATGTAATTCATTGTCAATCTAACACAGAATCATGTACGTCTGTCATTCTGTATGTATAGCATATAGGGAGAAATCTGGCTCAGGATACTCCACCCGCAGCTAAATTTATACACAAAGAACTGAAAATCAAAGTGCATAAACACATAAAAAATTCTGCCGTCCTTACTGGAAGCAGAGATTAGACCAGTGTTTTGAAGTTTCAGGTACAGATCTTCAAAAGGCCCGAGATGTTCAGGCTACAGCCATTCCTCACTTTGTGGCAGAAATACCCTTGAAATCTGTGCAAGTCCTGTAGATGGCTTGCAGCACGACCTACAAACTGTTAATTTTCCAGACACAAGGTATTTTATTTACACGGCTGAGATTTTGTTACCTTTGACCAACCTCCCCTGAAAATAAAAAAAAAAAAAAAAAAAAAAAAAAGCAGGAATCTAAGCATTTTTTTGCATCCTGACCAGGCCACGCAGTTGAGACTGTGGGTCTAATTGAGCTTTCTGAGACAGTCTGCCTCTGCTGTTGGTGTATCTTCAGCTAAATTTAGCCTAATGTTAGGAATGACCTACACAGCAAGGAAATAAACTGTTTGAAAAAATATAGGACAAAGCTTATGTTTAAGGCAAAGCTTCCCACAATGTTCTATTTGTGGCACACGATCATACATTTGTGTCACATCGTCTTATCTTTTCCTTGAGCACCGATTGAAAGAGAGGCTTTTTAACCTTACTCAAAATCCTCCTCCCTGCGTCTCTATGGGCGCGGGGCAGGGACCCGGCCACACACGGGGAGGGGGAAGCACCTCCAAGCAGGAGAGCGGCACAAACCCCGTCCTGCCTGCCTGCCTGCTGCCGCACCCGGCTTTCGTTTCCACACCGTGAGGCACCTGGAGGCGTCGCGACCCTCGGAGGGAGCGGAGCTGTGCAGACCGGCCCGGGTACGTTACCCCCCGGCTCCGGTGCCGACCTTCAGGCACCCATCCCGGGGCGGGGG
>VZRU01019835.1:440388-457814 GCA_013398155.1 Pedionomus torquatus | reverse complement strand
CGATCTGGTGTCTGGGGCGGCAGCCGCTGGGGGAGAACCAGCGGGAAAAGGTTAAAGCTGGGGGGGGGCGGTTTCTCCTTGTGGTGGCCGATTTAAAAGTTTCCAACTCAGTCTAGTGTTTATTGTGATTAGCTCAATTAAGGTGTGTTTAATTAAAATTCTTACCCATGACAGTGTGGTTCTAACTGCATAACGTGTCTTATGGAAGTTTACCACGGGTTTGTGCCAATAACTTGTTTTGCTGCGCCGGGGTAATAATATTAAGCCTTCTGAGGCTATTAAAAAGGGTGAATTCGNCTCCAGAGCTGGACACAGGACTCCAGCTGGGGGGGGAGGTGTGGGGTTTGTGTCTCGAGCACAGAGAATCACCTGATATACTTGATAAAACTTCTGTTTGCCTGCTTTTCCACATAATACAAAAAATGATACCACTGAAGTAGCTGCTCCATGAGCACTTGGGTAAAAAGACAAATTTCTCTTAAGTAATTATCCTTGAGTGCTTGGTAAGTGCAGTGGCACTGGTTGAGGAATAGGTACAGGCTCGTAGTGACCGTGGAGACTTGGGGAGTCAGGCTGCCTGCCGTGATATATCATCTTTGAAATTTGGGCAAGGCAAGAACAGGATAATTCATGTTGCCTCGCTTGTTCTGTTTGTTTATTACCGGTTCTTTAGCAGGTCTCCCACCGCCTTCCGTGGAAGGTCATGGTACTCAATGGCACCCTCAGCACCATTTAAGGCTTTTGTTGTCTCTTTCTATTAGTACAAGGCCACATAATACTATTTAATGGATACGTTGGAGGTTTAGTTTTGTGCCAACACTTGGCCTTTTCTTGTAAAAAGGGCCAGGGAGAGCAGTTGAGAAGCCCTTTTAATAAAATTAAAGCAGTTACCTTCTTTTCCTTTTTTTTCTTTTTTTTTTTATTTAAAAGCTTCAGAACAATATTGGAAACTTGAAAACTGTTCTGCCGGGTGAGAAGCAGAATCTGCAACATGTTCCAAGCAGAAATGAAATTGATAGTCTAATTTTACTATCCACACTAAGTGACATACAAAATAGTAAGGAAGCCTAAATGATGAAAAGTAAATTAGATTTTTAAATTAGGTAATGTTTGAAGATGTTAGAGTAGTATTACATTTATTTCGTTGTTAATATTCTGAGATGTTTTAGAAAAAAGTAAGGAAAGATAAATCATACCAAAATAATTTAAATGACATTTTGGTAAAAAAAAAAAAAAATCAATTACAGTGTGAGGCTTATTGCTATGTGGAGGAGCAAGTCGCTGCACCGAAATAAGTGCTTTACTTTAAGTCTATGGTTTTTTGGTTAAATAGGTGGAGTAAAGAGGAATCTTTGTCAGTAGAGAAGCCTGGAAATGGCCAGAGGAAGTGGAGGTTTCCGCACCATTCCAGTTCAGCAGGACTAGTGAGGTGCAGGGCGCAGGCGTATATTTTTTTATCTAAATTTTAACGCCCTTTTGAAACGCGTAACTCTTCAGCCATGTACAGGAAGATATTATGGTTTTTATATTTTTTAAATGATTTGGTGGGTTTTTTTAATCTCTGTACAAAGAAAGAAATACCTCAAATTTAGAAGTTTAAAATGAAGATGGCATTAGTAACTGTCATTAGCTAAGACTGCTTTACAGATTCAGGATAGCCTGGTTTGGTGGGATGGGGAGGGGGAAGGGTGACACCCTACAGCCATAATAGTCTGAAAGCTACAGGCAGGACAGCAGTCCAGTGGTGGCCCTGCAGCCTCTAACTTCCAAAATAGGCACGGGGAAAAAAATGTTGCTGCAGGCAGCAAGCTCTTGCTGGGTACTCCAAGGGTTAGGTTGGGCTAATGTGTAGTGATATGCCAGAACAGACTATTTTTTTTAAAAGCCTGTCAATTTCTATTAAATGTAAGGGCATATTTTACACAGTGGAACTTGGGTTCCATATAGCTGCAGAAATAACGTCCTGGGAGATGGTTCCTGCTAAGATTTTTTGCTGAGCAGAAATAGTTGCCGTGTATCTCAATAGGGCGTTGGGTTTCATGCCAACGCTGTGTTCGGGGGAGGCAGGAGTTGTTAACTGCAAATCACTTCGTGCCTTGCATTCTGGGATTATGGATGGGGATTCCTTTGTTACCTATTTTTATTTTGCCTAGGTGTACCTGGGGTTATTCCAGCTGGGAGTCAGCAACTTTTTATTAATTTTCTAGAAATAGATGTGTAGCAAATAAGTTCTTAAATAACTCTAGCTTGTGTCAGCATTTTTCTTTGCTTGTTTTTATCAGTGTTAACTAACTGTTACTGTTCAAATCAGCCCAGTAACAGTTTTGAAGAATGGCAAAAGTAATGAGAATGGATGTATTTTCATGGAAGGGTAGTATATAGGAGGAAAGAAGTAAAACCTTAATATTGCCAGTTAGATTCCTATTATCTGTAACAGCTTTTTGGCCTTAAGGGAAGTTCATACCTAACAGTAAAATCTGTGTGAAATCGCATCATATTTTTATACTGGTCTAGCTGCCTGGATAAAAGAAAAACTTGTGGAGTATAGCATTATTGATGTAGCAATGTATCAGGATCCATTTGTAGTAACTGGATTTGTTCAGGATGAATGGGGGGAGTGTATAATAATGATAATTCTGGCCCTACTGTTCTAGGAAGAAAAGAGTGTCTCAAAACTAATGACAAAATATGCCCATCATAAAGTTGAATCTCTGTGGTCTTTTTTTCACTTTTGCTCAGTTTATGAAGAATTTATGTGGAAGACTCCTGCATTCAAACAACAAAGGAGCGCAAAGAAGATGTAGGATTAAAGAGCAAGCTGAAAAATCATGACTAAACTCAGTAACAGTGACAAAATAATTGTGGTCACTTCCAATTAGCCTCTTTACTTCACACTACCAATTCATATTTTTCTAAGAAGGTGTATACGCTGGTGTTTTTTTAATTAGGTCTCCTTGATTTTTTCTTACATATCTTAATTAAAAGTTTGGTTGTAGTTGTTAATTATGATGTACTTGTTTAGCCTTTTGTTTAGTCTTTGTTCTGTTTATGAATGCTGCGTTCGAACAGCACTGCTCTTACTCAAACATCTTGCATGATAGTTTTCCTTGGGGGGTTACGGAAATGATAATCAGCCTTATGCTTGCTCTGTTTCCAGGTGCCAGTAAGAGAGGCTCTTTGGAAACGATAGCTCAACAAACAGACATTGCGTGTTCTACTGTGACCTAGTCCAGTTTGTCAAAGATTGAATTTTAAAGCATTAAATGGCTTATCACTAGTCTGAACTGCTGGGGAGATTTTTGTGTTTCCCCTTTGGTTGGACTTAAGAGTTCTGCCTTCAGTGAGGTTTGGTTTTTTTTTGTGTGTGGAAAAGGGGTTATAGTGGAGGATCTATGTTTGTGTTGTACCTCTTGCAGCCTTATATTTGTCCATTTGTTTTTCTCCCCAAATGGTTTGCAGCAAGTCTGGCATAGAAGCACAGAAAACTCTTAACTTCTTGCAAAAAAACCTCAACCTGTCAAATATTACAGTATATTATTGGATTCAAAAAGCAATTGACTTGTGAACCGGGCTTGGTGAACCATTTTATTCATGATGTCTTTTCATTACTTATTCAGATAATTGATGCCATGTTTGAAGTCCCTGAAATACACAGAAACATCTGCAATTTCATAGACATAGTAAACTATTTTTAAAAATAAGTAATGTACTTCTGTATACTCATGACAGAGAAAATACATAGCCTTTATTTCCATAATGACTTAAAGTTAATGCGTGGGAGATTGGGTTTGGGATTTCCATAAATTAAGGATTTTTCCCACCTTTCAACAGTTGGGTTTTAGTTCTGAAAACCGCATGTAGGTTCTCTGTGGGTTTTGTATGACAGCAGTAAAAAATTGTGTTCTGGTGCTTCCCCCTGACTATAAAAAGTAATAATAAATGGTATTATTTGTAAAACAGCTGATGCTTCTCCAGTTCAAGAATACATTGAACAGATGCCTCCTATTGCCATCTACTTCACTGTGTTCACTGGTGCTTCATACAGCCTAGGTCATATTCTTGTTTTCGTGTTTCTAAGTGCTCCTATAGCCTGTTCCCTCTGAATGCAGTCAGCTGCTCCCTGATTTGGTTTACATGCTCTTAGTATCTCCCTCGGGTTCTCTCCATTCACCCGTCTTCACAACAGTCTCTGCAAGCTTTGTTAATCAGCTCATCCATTTGCATTAGAAGGTATTTTTTTATCCAGTGCAAGAAAAATTGTTTGCACCCCTCACTGCTTGCTGTCAAGCCTTAGTTTTGAGCAAATCTGTCCCAGCTTCTTCATTTATTATCAGATTTATCACTTGCTGCTCTTCTAGATAAAGCTATGCTTTCCTGTGGGTTTTTTTTGTTTGTTTTTTTGCATGTGTGTCCATCTATGTTATCTGGCCCCTTGCCTGCCTTTATGGAAAAAAGAAAAGCTTACTTTTTCTTCTTGATTGATTTCTTCCACTTGGCTCCTTTCATTTTCTTCACTGACTAGTAGTTTTGTCACTTCTGGGATTTCATGCACTATTTCCAACACAGTTGACTTTATTTGAACCATTGTCCTCCATACTTCCATGTGTTGTGTAGTGAAAGAGTCTTTGCATCTTGTTGTTCAGATCTGCCTGCCCTTGTGGATTTTTGTTTTTGTTTAGGCCTTTCCGACTTGCATTTCTGACTAGGCATGCTGACTTGCTGTAAAGTAAATAACTATGTGGTGATGCTTTCTTATGGGTAGTACATAAACAGTGGATTTCCTGACCTTCCCAACAAATGTATTCACTGTATATCCTTTTGTATTTACTTTCTTACGAATGCATAGTTCCAGGTTTCTTTTAGGAAATGTTTTCACACCCTAGTTCATGCAATTTGACATCCTTGGCAGTTTCTTCAGTTGTAGTAACCTGTGTGCTTAGCTATGTGCTAAGCACTGTGCTTAACCTTTGGCTTAGCTATTACATATTGCTTATGTAGAACCCTGGATTATCAAAGGTATAGGAAAGTGGTTGTTTAATAGAAATACTTGTATTGGAGGAGCTTTCCAGATGGAAAGAGAAGACATGGTACACTTAGGGCAAAGAAAAGTTGCCCGTCTCTGTGCAACACCTACTGAGATGTCAAAGCCTCATCTTCCTGGGTGGATTCTCCTACCAGGTGCAGGATCCTGAAGCCCACCCTCTGCTGTAGCCCTAACAGTAGATTAACAGAAGATTTACCTCACTTCCTCATGCCTGCCAATTTATGGGAGTCGTAATCCCCCAGCTAATCTGCTTCAGCTTGTTAAGGGGTGTGATGAGTTACCCGCTGGCCGCCTGCGTGCAGCTCCCTGTAGGTTTGCAGAAGGGTGGCTCCTCGGGGGACATGCAAATGGGGTTTGGTTGCTCTGGGTCAGGTTGTGCTGTAGAGCTGTACTAAGCCCCCATGGCTTTGCTGGAGAGGTTATTACTGTTCATAGGTAGGAGATTAGTGGTCTTCATTGACAGGTTTGCTATAAAGCTGATGTGAGACAAAGTTGTTCTGATACTCAGACTTCTGTTTCTAGGTCTGTCGCTTTCCAACAGCTTTTAATACTAGTTTGTCATTCAAGTATCTGTGTTTCTTAACAGCTTTTGTTCAGTTCTTTTCCTAGATTTCTAAAGAAGTCCTTATCCTGTCCTGCTTGTCTATTGGTCATATATGTCCTATTTAACAGCTTTCTTTTTCTTGGATGGATGACAAAAAGGTGGAAGTTCCAAAAATGCTGAATTTCTACAAGCTTTGCGAAATCAAGCTTTTGAGAAAAGCCTTAATTTGAGCTCATCCTTTAGAATGGAATCACACCACAGAAAAACTGAATACTGGAACCTTAGAGAAGTGCTGTTTCCACAGGATGAGGTTCCCATTAGCAGCCTTGATGTGTGGGGAATTTCTCCCATGCTATGATAAGAGATAAAGTGCTTTGTATACACATATTGACATCCTAGGTAGCATCTCATAATCCTAGCAGTTTACTCATTGGTTAAATGGAGATGCTTGTTGTCTGACAGTGTTTGCAATACTAGCCTTTCTGAATTAATGTGCTCATTTCTGAATTAAACTGCTTTAAAGAAAACATCAGCTTTAATTATGTCTTGGGAGAGTCATCCAAATCCCTTTCCTTCTGAGTTTCCTTTTGCTTGGTCCTCCACGCTGTGGTTTGTACTTGGCTCACTGCAGCTCTTCTTGGGCTCTCATAAAAGCAGAGAGCTTGCAGCAGTACCAGGACTGATCCCTGCATCTGTACAGATGAAATCTGACAGATGAAATTAATAAATATGGAAAGTGGTCAAAGAATCAGAGATGGAAGGAGATTGGTAGAGAAGGAAAAAATGACATTTCCTGGGGTTAATAGTGCATTGAGCAGATTGGTTTGGGTGGTTTGTTTTGGTTTTGTCCATTCTCAGGAGGGAGTGTAGTATTTTTTTTGACTGGACAAGTGGTATGTTTAGAAATAGAACTAAATCTGAACTGGCAGAAAGATGTCTTGGATGTGACTGTGTGTTTCACTTGGTGCTGGGATGCAAGTCCCTCTGACTTGCAAAAGTCTGCTGTGTAGGTTGCTTCTGTGGTAGTCGGCTAAAGGATCTCAGCGTCCTGAGTAGCATCTATGTGTAGGTAGAAGGAACCTGCAGGAATACCCACCAGGCAGTGTACAGTAGCTTGTGTTAGCAGGTGTGTGATACAGAGGCAGGAGCAAGATCAAAAGCAACAAATACTGTATATTTGCAATGCAATTCCATGTCATACTGGGCACTTTCCAGTCCATCAAGTAATTTACGCTGGCTGTGAATAATGTCAGGAGGCTTCATTATTTCACATGATTTGTGAAGCCTCTCTTCTTCCCAGTAAGTCAGAGTCCTGTGGTATCTTAACACCAACAGGACAGCCAAATTTCCCACTTCATCAGTGGGACCTTAGGAGGAAGAGAAGTTGCCACTCCACATTTCCCACAGCTGGCAGTGTGACTGGAGGGGTGAGAAACTTGCTTTCCAGCCCAGATATCTTCCTCTGGCAGCAGAAAGGAAAGAAGTCGATGCCAGACTTCTCTCCTCTTGTCCTTTGCTTGTATGTGGGGGAAGATATTAAGGTCAGCCCCAGGCTCCGTGTGCTGTGACAGCGTAGGTTGTTCCCTTTACACAGATGGTCTGGTTAATGAGAGTACATTGAGCAGAGTTCTGAATCAGGGTTATTAACACCCAGAACTAACAACTCTTTATGGAACCATGTAGTTAAATCATCTGTAATACTAGGATGGTGCATGTAGTACAGACACACAGTCTTTGGGTCTGTGGGCATGTGGGTGCATCTAACCAGTCCTCCCCTAAAAACACTTACCAACTGTCAAAAATCCCAATGCTGTACTCAAGACAGATGTATTATTGGAGCTTACAGCTGGAGGTATGCAACCTAGTGTCTGGGGTCTTTTTCCATCCACTTTCTCAGGGGTAAAGTGGTCTCCTTACAAAGTGGAAGCCTGTGTTTTGGTGGGTTGGTTTTGGTTTTGTCCTGTCCTGCCCCCCCCCTCCATGCCCCAGCCCTCCCATGCCCCAGCCCTGAGCTTAAATGGAGCACCTGGATGGGGCTGGTGGTGTTTAAGGTGGGACTGATCAAGGCACTCAAAATCCAGGAGCATGCCTGGCAGTGGCATGGCCTGAGGTCTTCTACCTTGACTGGCTCCCTAGATCTCATGCTGCTCTCTGCAGGTCATTCTACTGGAAACTTTTTTGAGATTTTGCCAGGTTATGTTGTTTATGTAGCCTTTAACAATGCGTTTGGGAACCTGTTGTGGTATGGGACTGTCATCAGCTGACAAGTTAGTTGGGTTTTTTTCACTTTGCAGTTAACCTGTCAGCTCTGATGCTCAGCAGTCAAGCTTCAAGCCTTAACAGAATGGTTCAGCTGAGCTTGTGGACAGGATAGGAAAGTGCTGATGAGTGAAGTGGGTACACCGGAGCATCTGGCCCGTCCATCTTAATCTAAACTTCACAAGCAGTCTCTTGTGTAGAAGTTGTCAAGTTTGGGTTTTTTTCTGGTTTCCTAAATAAGCTGAATAAAGTAGAACCTGCATCAGGCTTGATTATAATGTTTTTTAAACTATTTCTGTTCATGTTTTGTACAAGCATTTGGAGCAAGGTATTACTGTGTGCACATGCATGTGGTTTTTTCCCAACATTAATTTTTAGTATCTGGTCTGTCTTTGGTTTGTGTAGTTGATGTGACTGTATCTGAGATGTGTGGGTTTTTTTTTTCCCCTTCGTTCATTACTTAAAAGCTCATGAAATGTGCAGTAGTATCTACTTTTGGCAGACTATTTTTTTTTTAAACTACTGTTATGATACAGAAGGGAAGGCTGGCCCTGCTTTCCACATGGAACAGTAAGTGATGAGGTTCATGAGCTCATTACTGGAGGAAACTTCGTGTCTGTCAGCAACATGTGCAGCGCTGCAGTCTTTTATCATGGAAGTTTTCATGATCTGAGGTGTTACATGGCACAGGCCACGTGTATGGAGGCTCTTGATGATGGAGGCTGGAGTGTTGAATTTACTAGGTCCTGACTGGTGTCAGTGGAACGAGCAAAAGAAAATGTTTGGTGTGCATAAAGTAATCTGGGCTGCTGAGTGGTGTCCTGTCCTAGTAGAACTTTAAAGTCTTCATGCCCTGTCATATGGCAGATGAGAAGTGACAGAGGCAGGAATAGATAAAGCTATGTCATCAGCCACCAGAGTGGGAGAGTCTGGAATCGGCTAAATAGGGTGGCTTCTTGAACAGATGATAGCACCAAAATAATGGGCCTCATTCTCAGTGTTAACCATCTTCCATTTACCAGTGAGAGTAACTGGTTAATAGTTTCACTGTCTTAAATAGGGCTATTTACCTAGAAGATCACAAACTGGAACTTGCACTACTAAACCGTATCGTTTTGTGGTGTGCACCTACACTATCTGATACTTTGACCAAAAAAATAAATCATCCAGGCAATAGAAACTGAAGGAAGTAACAGTGGGAAAGAGACAATACAGACATGCTGTGGGGGGTTTGCCTGTTGTTGTGTGGTTGGACTCAGTGATCACAGAGGTCCTTTCCAGCCATGACAATTCTGTGATTGTTGCCAGCAGTTGACATTTTCTTTGTAAAATGTTCCATAGCATCACTGGTCTCTGGTTTTCCTTTACCCATAGAAGTAGGACCTCTACCAGAATGAAATCTAATCTCTTCTTCGACACTGTTAACAAAAGTAAATACGTTCTTTGCTCACTAGGTGTATGTTGTTTATCTGTGCTTGCTTGAAATGTTTTTTTGAACTGAATTTTTTACTTGATACGTGCTCCTGTAGGCATTGGGACTGTGGAAAATGTTAAAAATAGAGGCCTGTTTCATTTATTAGGTGAGTTTAAAGTTCCTTCATTGTTCGATGTCGGAAGAACAATTAAGTTTTATCTGAGCAGAGCAGGGTGTCCCTAGATGCAGGTTACAACGCATCCAGTGATACTATTAAAAGAAAGATTGTTTGTTGTTGCATTGGGGAATCCTTATAAAACATCAGGAAAACTGCCTGGAAGAATATAAATGCGTTGAAGCAATGGAGTGAAATACTCTTAAACTGCTGGGTGATGGCCTGTAGCAGGATAGGTTTTCAAAGTAGCTGTTTTGATGTGATTGTTGCTTTTCCCAACAGTCATAAATTGGATGTACTGGAACCCTTTTTTTTTCCTTGAGGCTTCTGCTGTGCGGAGTTACAGTCCAGTATCAAAGCTCCTGTTACTAGAGTTCATGAAATAAACCTTGGTGGGTTTTTTTTCTTTTGAAATGATGTGTGTGGCTTAATGTGCTTCCAGAGATGTTAGGTTTTTCCCACATACAGAGCAGCATAGTCTTGCGAGATCTGTCTTCTGTAGCTATTACAAGCGCATTTAGTGTTGGCTTTCTGTCCTGATCTGGTTCCCTGGGCCGTCTGAAGCTTTCCTTCTTTCAATTCCTACTCATACTGAAGAAGGGCTATTCTGAGTTACACTTAAGATGGCACTGTGGCGGAGAGAGCCCCCAGGGTGGCCAGAGTTCATTGAACGTTGCATCTAGGTGAGCATTGACTGGAGACTATCCACCATGGTTACCTGGCTGGACTGTGGTGGGACGGGTCTGACCAAGGATGGACTTTCTGCCTGAGCTAGGCTTCCTTGGTGATCACTGGAGATATGCTTAATGCATAGCCAGTGAGGTCAAGACTGATTTGTCTTGCTCTGAAAGATTTCTAGAGCAGAACAGGCAAATTGTGCCTTGGAAGTGACCGTTTCCCATAATTGCCTTTACAAGGAGGTTTGGAGAGACAAGCTTCCATGCGGGTGTGTAACTGTAGGTGAGGTAAATTCATCCATGCTACCCAGGATTGGTGAAGCTTGTGTCACATGCTCTTTGTCCACAGGTTGGGAAAAAAAACCCCAAAGCTTCACTTTTCTTACCCACCTACTGAGTTAAGTTGGTCTGAAGTAGTGAAGAAAGTGTATCACCTGTGGCTGAGGAAGGGGCAGTTCAGAGCAGAAGTAAACTCTATCATGGGTGCCAGCTTCTCTGGCTCAGCTCGACAGGTCTCTTGAAACCCAAGCACCAAATACTTCTTGCTTAGTAATTGTAGCAAAAGTTGTTTATTAGTAAGTTTAGCCTTCAAACATTTTTTTATAGCTACTAACATATTTTGAATGGCTTTCTTACCAAGTGCTAAAAATACCCATTGTTCTTCATCCACCCTGTTTTAACAGAAGCTAAAAATCATCTGCTAAGATGTGTCTGACACTTTGCAAAGAAGAGTTTAAAGAAAACCATAAATGCACATGGAAATCTGTGAGAATTGGGTAGGGAAACCGTAGGGCTTCCTGACTAGAGTCATCCAGTTCCCAAGACACTAGCTCCATAGTCTGTAGAGAACAAGAAGACGAGACATGGGTTTTTTTGAGTGGCCTTTCTTTAAGCCCTTCCTGCTCGTGTGTCAGTATGGAGGCTTCAGAGTCAGCATTCATTCTGCCTTAAGTAGTGAGACTGCTCTGTTTTCTCCTACCTTTTGCCCTCTCTGTATCTTACCTTTTTTGTTGCCCTTAGTGTTATAAAATTGTCATTTCTGGAATGTAAGTTTTACACTGAAGAGTTGTATGAGCCATATTAATGAGGTAGGTGTTTACCCTGAGTTCTGGAGTACTGCGTTGGGGCAGCTTATTTAACCCTTATTCCTCAAGGGGCAGAATAAAATACATTTACATGGGAAGCTTCTCAGTCTTGAATCTTGCAAATATAGGTGTGAGGTTTAGAGTGTGAAGCAAGCTTTATTTATTAAGCTGTTTTAAACTTTTCTCCTTTTAAGCACCCTGGGTTTGAGAATAGATTGCATGATAGGATTGACCCAGATGTGATAGACTTTTTTTTTTTTTTTACATATGAAGCTGTAATACTTACATTCTGCCTACTGTTACTACAGTACTCTATGTAAGTGACAGCTGTTCTAACGAGAAGCAGTTGGGACAATTAATAGCCCTTGACACTTTCTATTGTTTTTATTCTCTTTAGTATCTTCTCGGGTTTCTGCATCCTTCCTGTGTAATTACAAGTTGCAGGAGACCTAACCCTTTTGCATGCTGCTTTTTGGTCTCCTTTGGTTCCTGCTCCACCTCTTTTCTGATCCAGCCACCTCACAATCTTCCCCAGATCTCTTCCTGATTGCCGTCTCAAAGCTTGGAAACGTCGGCACATTAATCCCCCTTTCAGGTTTTTATCTTTGTTCTTGTTATTGATACTGTTTGGCCTGAGTACAAGGCATGTAGCACACTGTATTACAGATTGGTTTGAAGCAAATCTATCTTCTAAAATTAGGCAATGCTAGTTGAAAGGTCCTGTTCACAATTTTTATGAGGGTTTTTGTGCTCATGCATAGGCACATCAAAAATGGCTGAACTCATGTAAATCTCCCTGGTAAGTCTAGACTTCTTTGGTGTCTAGGTCCTTTCATTATTTACAAGTAAATACATTTTAAAAATGCAGTCATAAATCTTTGAAAATGTCTTCATTTGTGCTCAGTTGAAACTAATGCTAACTGTATTATACAAAACTGACGGCAATGTAGCAATGCTTTACCTCTCCCTGTAGGTAGGGTTGAATCCTGCTTGTAGTGATAGGAGAGCAAGCTGTAGAATTTGGGATGCCTGATGTTAAATACAAGTTTCAATGTCTCTAAATTTACAAGGAAGAGAGAAAAATCAGGAGACTGAAAGCACTGAAAGGTATATTCCTGAGTCAAAAGTATAACCGGGAAGGGGTAAAAGAATTGCTGGTATCTCTTGTTGCTGTATTAACATGTTTACCTGGCACATATGCTGCCTTCTGCTTTTCAGTCTTGCAGCACTGCGTTCTTTAAAGTGGATTCTTTAAAATGTATTGAGAAATCGGCCAGCCCAGATATGCTGTGTGACTGAGTGAATGCCGTGTTTTGCAAAGTGTTAGTGAGGAGCTGGGAGAGGAGCATGGAGCTGAGGTGCCAAGGACACTGCTGGCCTTCGGATATGCTGGGAAGGTGCTGAATCACCTTCCTTCTCCAAACCCTTCTTGCAGTGTAGCAGTGATGCTGGCCCACCTCTACACTTGTCTTGTACCCTGACATCCAAGGAGACCTCTGAGGTTACTCACTGACATGGATGTATAACTAAATCTGCATTGATGCCCAGTTTTCAGTTTGGGAAATGAGGATGTGGTTCCTATCGCTAAGACTTCTCTCGCCATCAGAGCTATTTACATCTGTTCATTTTGTTACCTCTGCTCTGCTGTGCCCTGGAGAGTTTCCTTCCAGTCTCCCAGTGTTCAAACATAAGTATCCACAGTGGGATTTGCAAATACACACATCTTTGGAAAATTGGTGTGTGATACTTAAAGCAGCTATGCAGCATCCAAATTGCACATCTCAGTAAGGCAAGAAAAAGAAAGTGGGCAAGCAACATCAAATAGCGTATTTGTGCAAAAGCAGCTGAAGTGTGATTTCTGTGGGAACTGTGACTACGTGCCTAAGCTTCTTGTATCTGAATTCCTCATTGAGGGTTTGAAGTGTTATAGGTGGGATTTTTGTCTGGTTTTGCATCTAGTGTCTTTTCATTCAGACCTCTTTAAGAAGCTTGGTCTTTGACTACTTGTTTGATTTATTTTTGTTTCTTTCTGGACACAGATCAAGAAGGTGGTAACTCTTCCAGGTAGATCTGTGGCGTATTTTATCTCCCCAGCATCAGGAGGACTCTCGGTGCACCAGGTAGTATGTTGCAGCACCAGCAGAGCTTGTACAGCTCATCTGTGGGGCCCACAGCAGGGGCAGAAGAGGAGGCAGGAACAGGTTCCTGCATTCCCAAGAGGATCATCAAATAAAAGAAACTAATGAAAGCTGCATACCATGTCAGTTATCTCTTTCACCTGCTATTTGGTCAAAAATTGTATGCTATTTCAGCCTTTTCTTTTTTTGTGGGTAGTGTTTGATTATCATAGCTGTTAGGTATTTTGCAGTGAAACCTTAAATTTGACTCTTTTGCTCCAATACATGAATTCACTAACCTTAAAGAGCAGCTGCCTGAAGAACATTTTCAGTGTCACGGGGTGTTACAGTCTCCATCACCCACTCCTGCTCGATTTCCACAAGGCAGTTGATAGGGTGTTTTACTTTGCTGGTTGCTTTTTAAACTCTTCAGTAGCTAAACTATGTTGTTATTTATATATACATTTGATTGTGAGGTATTCAAATAACAGTGGAAATAACCTTACTATATAGGTGAATAACCTGTTCAGCTGTTGGGGTTTTTTTCCTTCCCCCCCACCCTGGTCCATCCCTGCTCCTGAGCATACTTAGAGGAGGGCAGCCTGCTTAATTGAACTGTTTATTTTAGGGTTTTTTTTCTGTTGTCTTCCCTGAAGCCTGATTTTGAGGTTGGTGCCATGAACAATTTGGCCCTAGCTTTTCCATCTCAGTCGGCATCACTGAATTGCATGGTTGGGTTTTCCCATTTTCTTATTTCATGGATGATTTTAAAATAGTTAATTTCCCTCTGTGTACATTCATTGGGGTTTTGCACACCTTTGTGTTCCCTCTTCTGTTGCTCTCTTTCAGTTAGTTGTGCAGTGACTTTGCCAGCGGTGTACGTGGTGGAGGATATTTTAAATTATTGTGAGATCTGCTGATGAAAAGGCTATGGGTGAGCTCAGCTTAGTGTTGTTAAAGGCGGTGTTGATACGATACCTTGAACTGGAGGCTGTTTCTGCAGAGGCTCTTGAATTATTGCATAGGGCAAACCCTAGTGCTTGCATTGTGTAATGTCCTTTCCCAGCCCACTGTCTTCTATTAAATCATTTTGTAGTTCAAATCCATCTCTTACTCTCACAAGCATCTCCTTTGTTCCTCGTCCACCTGCACCTTTCCATCTGTCAAACAACGAAACACTCTTTGATCAGAATTAAATATTAACTTTATGATAGGAATGTCTTGGAAAAGAATAGCACAGTTCTAGGCATAAGTGCTTAGTCCTCTGGAAGAGTGGAAAATGCGGTGATGGAAAGTGCCAGGTTGTAGTTCGCAGGCAGCAGCATTTAAATGGTTTGCTATAATCATATTAGGATAGAATTAAACTGAGTTCTTTATTTTGTACTGCAGTGAAATAGGGCTGTTACTGATCATTTTCTCCTCCCTCTTGCTTTGATGATTAGCATGAAAACTCGAGCAGCAAAAAAAAAATAAAATTACAGGAGTTCTGTGGCAGTGCACGGAGAAACTGGTGTGAGAAGGGTCTGAGTTGGAGTTCTGTGTCCTTGCACATGAGAGCTCTGGTGCTTCCCTAATAGACTGAAAATGAGACCACTGCTGCTTTGTAAGAGGTCTGTTCCAGCCACATTGCTCTACAGCATGGCAGATGGTGGCATGTGAATGGTTTCGTATTGATTGGATGGATTTGCCTCAGGGTAAGAGGAGTGTGGGTCCTTAAAGATGCACTTCTAGACGTTCTTTTTCTTACGATTTGGGAAAAAAAAAAGTATAGTTAAAAATCCCTTCTCTGTAAATCAGAGGAGTGTGTGGTAATCAAAGCAATGAAGTTACATGGAAATAAAAAGTCCTTAAATAGATTATCACAAAGACCAAAAAGCCAAGAATACTTATTTACTAAATGATTACGTTTTTACATTAGAGGAAAGTGACACTTTTAATTAGTGTTCAAGGCATATGGTGAATGAGAAAATAAGCTTATTTCATGCAAACAGAAATCGATGCAAATAACCTTTCTCCTCATATAAAAAGGGATGACTTGAAACTCAATACATATTCAAGAAGGTTAAGTCATTACTGCATCACTTTAATATTAGTTAAAGGCCAACAAAGAAAATCACTACTCTGCATATACTTACTCAGCAAGGATTGCCATAAATGAAAGAATTAGGTGATGGTACTTTGTGGGTGATAAATCTTGAAGAAGCCCTTGTCCATATAATGCATTCATTCTTTAACCTCAGTAAATAAACCTTTTGGGTTCTGCCTTAGCGCTGGTAGTCGCCAGAGATGCCTGTATTCTCCAGCCATTCATCCCAGCTGGTGAAGGCACGTTGTGATGCTCTGTGGTTTTTGTTCTTTCTCACACTTCTGGTTTGTGCTTCAGTTTCGTAAATGTTGGTTTTTAAATCCTTTGGTAAGAAACGACTTTTCAGGTGTTGGTACAGCCCCTGACACAAAGATCCCAATCTCATTCAAGCCTCTGGGTGTTGCTGTAGAGTGTTGAGTGCATCTGTATTTTTTTTTATTTCTTTTTAAGTAATGGAAGTACTCCTTTAGGTATTTGACCTTAAATAAAGTGCAATTAAAAAGAAACCCAAAAAAACCTTAACTTGCGGACAGGTAGGAAAGGGGACAGTTGGATAACTTGGGGGACTTGGGTGCTATTGAAAACTGGATCCTTGCTGAGTATTTCAGTTTTGCGCTCCAATGCGTGCAGCCGTGGTTTCGTAAGTGAATTTAAGCCAAAATACGTCAGAGCAGAATCTTACCAAGTTGTCTTCAGATTTGCTTGAAGGTATAGCTCATATTTTCCAGCGGGCTCTGCCCACATGTGAAACACTTAGATGCTGAATTTTGTGTCTTCATGAAAGAACACTGTCGTGCTGAACTTAATGCTAATTTTGTTTCTTCCACGGTACAGACCATTTCTATGGGTGTGCTTTCCCTTTTAATTACACTTTGTTCTCGCAACTGATTGGGTTCTATCATTTAGTTCATTTTTTTGCCAAATGAAATGCTCCTGTATAAATTTTAAGGTCCCTTTAAAAAAAATTTAATCAAGTGATTTATTTTTTTTAAGGTGTGGGTTTTTTTTTTTTCATGGGGGTTTGCTTCTGGGGAGGAAAGGGCATAAAATGGGACAAAATATCATTATGTTTGTGTTTTGTGTGTTGGGTTCCCCCCCCCACCTCCCGCTTGATAAGCATAGGGGGTATTTACGCTGTATATCACAACCAGCAGCTATTCCAAGAAAAATCTTTAAGATGGTTACTTGAATCTGTGTACACTGCCCACCTGGTGGTTATGGAGTGAACTGTTACTTTAAAGAATAGTTTAAACAACAGCCATGTTTGGGGCAGGCTAATCTTGCAAAGAGAGCAGTACATATAACAGGAGTCTACAGTGTGATAAGGGGAAAATTCAGCTCACTGACTAGATGTTTTAATGTGCGAACTCTAGGGAAATAACATATTGACTATTCTGTTGTGCGCAAGAAAATTGAAGAACCCTTTGCAGACAGAGGGGCTTGCAAAGGATTCTTTCTCTTTCCCTTAACCAAAAATCTGTGGCAAGATGTTTGAAATCAGCAGGACGCTTAATGCTGCTTTGTTAAATAATGAGGTAATATTTTGTCACTTTTTTCTGGGCAGCATCTGGTTTTGGTTGTTTGTTTTTTTCTTCTTTTTCATATGTTTGTGAAGGATTCAGTTTAATCTTAGGAAAGTAAGATGTTCTTTTTTAAAAAAAAATTCATTCTTCAATGTATTATTTTTTTTTCCCTTTTGATGCTTTTGGAGAATTGGGTTGTCTTTTATTTGCGGTTTCAATCGGCTGCTGTTGCCTAGGACATTATGCCACGTAAGGCTTCTAAACTGCACAGAGTAGGTAGTTATTAACGCTGAATTGGCTTCTGGTATAGTCCATCTGGGCTCTGTATGAGAGAGCTTGCTAGCGGCTACTGATGCTAAGATACCCGCAACCTTTGGGATGTATGCGTGGTGGAGAGGGGCTCAGTGATATGAGATCACTTCTTTTAAGGGAAACTGTCATTAATGAGTCAAGAAACTGCTCATTTATGGTAAGGAGAGGGGGGGGTGATGGTGGTGGGGTG
>VZRU01019835.1:367387-435907 GCA_013398155.1 Pedionomus torquatus | reverse complement strand
GGGGGGGGTGGGAGCCGTGTTGTTTTGTGCTTTTTTTTTTAAGATGCCGGGAGAAGTCAAAGCCATTTCTGTGAAAAATAGTATTTCTATTTTTAGACGATATGTTCTCCTGGCAGAGACGTGCTCGTCTCCGTCCCCTCTTTTGTGCTTTTTTTTCTTCCTTTTTTTTTTTTTCCTTACAGATTGTGCAAAANGGGGCGACCCGGGGTGGGGGCTGGGACCCAACCCGCACAATACCCATCCCTCCTGCCAGCCCCACGGGATGCTGAAGGGGGGGAGATGGGATGTGGGTGTCCCTGTCGTATATGTGTGTGTCCCCTTTTTTTTTTTTTTATTCCTATTTCTCCTTTAATTTAACATTTTGCAGACTTTGGCCGCAGATATTTATTATAACCAGGGAGACAAAGCGACGGTCTTTTCCCATTCTTACAGGATTGTCTTTGTCTAGCTGCTTGTTTTGATGGGTGTAAAACAAATAAGATTAGACTGAGCAGCCCAACTGAAAGCGATAGCTGGGAGGAAAAGCCAATGAAAGGTTGCCGGGGAAACGAGCATAGGGGAAGCTGAGTGGGGGAGCAGGTGGCAATCATGTGGGAATACTGCAAACAGTGTAAAAAAAAAAAAAACCTTTAAAAAAAAAAACTACAAAAAAAACCCCAAACCAAGGGCTACCTCGATTATCTCTGCTGTTCTTTGTGGCAGTCACAACTTTAATTATTCGTTATAAATAGGTGTTAATTACATTTCTGGCTCAGGCTTACAGTGATTTCTAGAAATCTGGTTTTAAGCATCTGTTCTTTCCTCTGCAAAAGAGGGTTATCTTGCTTGCTTTTTTTTTTTCCCTTTCCCCCTCCCTGCTGTGAAATTGTACGTGCAAAAAATTGCAAGGAATCCTGTGAGGCAGTATAAAAAAAATGTAAATTATATTGAATGAAGTTGACAGAGGTATAATAGTGAACTCCCACAGCTGATAGCTTCTGCAAATCATTTCTTAGAATTTTCCAGCAAATGTCCCTATGAGAACAGTAGGTAGAATGAATTTACCCTAAGCAGTGATTTTGTGTTAAGTGATAGTGGTATTTTTACAAAATCAGATGGTTATATGGCAGAATAATCAGTTCAGGGGAGTTCACCATATCCTGGGGTTTATGTGCTGAGGAGGAATTTACAAAAATGAGATTATATTCTCCTCTTCATCTCCAGCCCCACCTTTAGCCACTGTATTGCATATCTGCTGGAGCAATATCTACTTCCAACGTCGGGCTCCTTGTGGCAACTTTACTTTTTAAACTGCGGCTGAATATTTTGCTAATTGTGATGGTCTCTTGTTGTAGTGGCAAACAATAATGGGAAATAGCAGAAGTGCATCTTTTACCGTAGCTGTTGGTGCTAGAAGTGTTAAAAAAGCATAGTAGACGAGTAAGTGATAGACGGTAGCGTAAAAGATACAAAAATGTGGTTGCCCAGAAAATGCTCATCTATCACACATCAGGAGGCACGAGAGAAGCAAAGCAGGAATACAGAACACGCCTTTCTTTCTGTCTTCAGATTTTCGGATATATTTTACTTTCTTCCCTTCTCTGGTGCAGGATTACTTTGAATGCAAGTTCTGGCAAGAATGGTAGTGCTTAGTTTAAATAGGAATAGAAAGAAATTAAATCCCTCTTTTAATTTGCTTTGTTTTAAGTATTGTTTCTGCTGCAATCCTTTCTGTGGAGAAGTAATTGAATGGCTCTCTGAAAACTGCACTGCTTTACAATGGGGGTGGGGGATCTCGAGGGTGTGTGTGTGTGTAAAATTCTGTATTTTACAGTCTGTGCATGTCTGTGCAGAGAGATGTATTCTGACACGCATTGTAGTTGTACGTGAGAGTAAAATAATTTTTCTTCTGTCCAGAACAGAGATACTGTGTTCTAAATCTGTTAACTTAGTCATGACAATAAATAAGGGTGCCTTTTATTATACACAGCTGCATTGTTTGTTTTAAGAGCCATCAGCTAGTAGTTACATTTTCATTTTCTGTTCAATTTGGTGTTTCTACAAAGATTTTAAAATAATGTAATCCTTGTTTTATGGCGCACGTGTTCCTGCTCCGATCTTCCCCTTTTCTTTGTTTTAAGATTATATTAATGAATACAGCCTGCGTGTACATAGTGACATTTTCTTTCTGCCTATAAAAGATGGCATTGTAGATCGTCATATAGAAAAATAGCTATTAAGTTCGTGAAATTTAATTTGGGCTGCTACGGATAAAAAAGAAAGACCAACATGGTAAAAGCTCTTTCTGCTCAGACAAAAAGGTGGAGAAAATGTGTTTGTCTTCAGACATGAGAGGTCTTTCTTTAAAAAAAAAAAAGTTGTCTTGGTGAACTACTAGTCAGAAAGGATGAAATTTTACAACTGAATATTGATGCGAGGTGAATACCAGCTACCAGTTTAAAATCCTATCCCTGTGTGCTCTACTAAGCAAGTTCTCCTGGTAGATACACAGGGATGCCTCTCCACTGTTGACTGGTTTGGTTGCCTCCTTTGCTTCCTTCCTCTTTATTAATTTTACCTTTTTTGAGCGCTCTCAAAGTGAGCCCAAGCTGTTGTGACAAAGGGTGGTTACAATGAGCTGGAAGGGGTATACTTAAAAATCCCATTTGAATGGGTTTGGAATAGTCTTCATCATTTTTGTATTTGGTCCTGTTAAATATTGTGACTCTCATGAAAGAAAATCCAGTTGTGTTAATTTTACATATATTTAATGTATTAATTTTTCTGGAAGAATATCTTCTAGGTTACAGTGATTTTTATTTTTTTTTAATTTTTTTTCCCCTTCAACCCCTTCCTACTTGGTATGCTGGGAGGGTACTAATTAAATGCAGGTTATTTTCTGCGTGCAATTGTCTTAGTGTTGGTACATAACCTAGAGCCGCTCCACACCCCGAGGTTTTTTCAAAAGAAATAACGTGTGATTGCGTCCCGTGTTCTGGCAGGGGAATTCGTTGTTTTCTTTGGGAACTTGTACTTTCAAAATAATTTCAGCGAGCACCCCAGGCAAGAAATGGGCAGTGGCAGAGAATATCACAGTGAGAGAGATGCAGATAACTTGACAAATCCACTTGTCTGTTTTGGCAATCTGTGTCCACTAGACAACTCATTTACATGCCTGGACACATTAAAATGTACATTTGTTTGTCTGTGGGACAGCTGACTGGATACACTCCGATGCACTGGCAAATACTGCAATGCAGTATTTTTTTTCAATGTCATTGGGGTTTGGGGGGAGAAGTGGGCGCAGAGAGACCTTTTGGCGAGCGAGACGATGGTGAAAAGCGTGGTTCCTCTGTGAAGGATAGCAAATTTCGCGAAATCTGGCCTAATCTGCGATAGAAAGTCACCCCTCCCCCATTGCCCTCCTCTCCCTCTCTTGCTCTTTCTCTTTTCATTCTTTTTGTTTCCCCGAGTAGGATGGAGGAAGAGATGGGTGTGCATGTATTTTTCCCTGTCTTCGTGCATTTTTATCTCCCCTTCCCATCAGAATTGGACGTGAAGGAAAATGCTGGGATTGTATGAGAAGGGAAAGGGCATTTGCGTAATGTAATACTTTCCAATTGCTCCTGTAAATGTCCAGTTCCCAGTGGTGTAGGACTTCCAAGTAACTTTAAAAGCAAGAGATGTTTCTCATTTTCTACAGAATTTTGCAAGGAGGAGGGTAAGACTTCAGTTCAACAACTAAGATAGATTTAATCCTAATAAGAATCAGTGGTTAGTGGAGGGGGGACACACACCTGTACTTCGCCTTCGCCTTTGAGTACGTTTAACCATTTGAGATAATGTACAGTGGAGATGTTGGAGAAACGGGTATTCAAAGACTACTTGTTTTCCCCTGAAATGTCCTTACTGTCTAAAATACTGGAATATTTTAGGTGCAGGGGGCTTTTGTAGGTCACTGGCTTCACAGCAAGAAGAAGAAAGAAGGTAGAAAAGGTCTCAATGTGTCAGAGGCAGTAATTGTCTAAAATTAGCCATTGAGAAAAGGCAGGAAAGGCTTGGAGGAAAGAGAAGGAGGCACAAATATGTGAAACAGCACTGTGCTAGTCAGGGAGATAATGAGTGATAAATTTGAACTGGTGCAGTGGTGTGATGCCCATTAATTTCTCAGAACCTTGACTTTGTAGGTTTGTTACTTACTTTGTTGTTCACACCTTTAATTATAACTAGTTTTGGATGATAGCTTGGGGCACTGAAGATGAGACCTTTTATTTGTTGTTTAAGTATTCAGACAGAGTTTGCAATACCATTAGAACATCAGTGTTAGAAATTAAATACTTTCAGATGAGATTATCATAAGAATGCAATTAATTTTTGCAATTACCTAACATTGTCCTATTTGTAGCATTTACACCGCTTGCATAAATTTATGAAGAATTAGCTCAATTGAACTGACATTCAGTTTATTTTCTTTGTTTCCCTAACCATTTTGGTAGCTCCTAATGCATTATCGCTACTCTAGGACCCCAATATGTAGGGAGGAAGGTGGGTCTCTTAACAATCATTCTGCCCTTGGTTGTGTCTCATGTGAGGACTTCTGCCCCGGTGAAGAAGAGAATTTGTAAAAGTGAGAAAATGCTGTGAACCAGTTAGGAATGCCTTAATTAAATGGGATGGAAAGGCAGAATATTAAGGAAAGATTAATTAAAAAAAAAATAAGTAGCTAAACCTTTGTACGTCCTGTTGGGAAATGGTTTAGTTGCACAAAAAAATGCAAGCCTGGCTTTGACAATGTTTAGAGTCATGATGTATATAAAATTCTGTAGTACGCCTTTGTTGCTAAGGCACACGCAGTTGCGTCAGCGATGCTGTTGTGATGGGAAAATATATGTCCTTGTGTTCTAAAAAAAGAAAAAAAAAAAGACTTAATTTCATGTATCTTTTAGCATTAAACTTTCTTTATTGCGATAAAAGCATGTATGTGCTACGGTTGTAGTTTTCCCAGTCCGGAGCCAGTTGGGGTTGGTAGTATATTTGGCTTTTGAGCATCCTGAAGTCTTGGAGGCAAAGGCGATAGGATAATGTATATTTGTTTCGAAATAGACTTAAGTGCCTATGGGAGGTGGTTCTGTCGTTCGCAGGGCTTCAAGAAGGTTCCATGCGTAATGCGTCTCTGTCCACGTAAGTGACTTTCGGTGTTGGCAGAGGGCAGCGATGTCACTGGAGCCTTTCCAGTAGTGTGAGTCCTTCAGATCCAGCCACTGGGCTGTGTACCCGGCTGCCTTCAAGCTGGGAAAGGAAAACCAAAGAGCTCCCTCTGGTTTTTGCTTCCTGAGAGACGTTTGATGAGAAGGTCCCACCTGACCCTTTATGTACAGACCAAAAGACTGCTGCTGGAGCAGGTAACTGCACTGCCCTTGGGCCCTGTCTGGTGGCCTGCAGTTGTGTGTGAGCTCGCTTGGAGTAGCTGGTGGCTTTTTCCGATCATAGTGAAGTGTTTATTTTCAGGTTGAGTGCTGTTGAAAAGCTTTTGTAGGGACATAAAGGGTGAAGGAAGGTTGTCATCCTTATTTTTCCTCCCTTTATGAACGTTCTCGTTATTGCATACTGGAAAATTAGCATAGACAGCAAAGGTCTCAATTTATAGTTTAAGGTAGATCGGACTCCTCTTGTAAAGTTGTCTAATTGTCCTGTGAGGGTCTGGAATTCCAGGAACCGACTCGGTCCCCTTGTCTCTCATGCTGTAGGTCAGGACAGTTGCTGGAAGTCCATGCTTCTTGTCTGCTATTAAAAGCAAAACTGATATTTGTGACTTTGAGAATTAATATCACTAGGCTAGAATTCCTTGGGAGATTTTGCATTGAGTATTTTTTAGTACATGGATTAATGTAAATTCTTGATGCTTGATGTGCTTAAGGTGTGTGGAAGTCAACCTGTTTATGGTAGTTCTGGCTTGAGGGTTGTAGTAAACTACATGGGCAAAATACTGATGAACTGGCTTACTGAGTTGAATGCTAATCTAGGGAGGAGGCCATGCCTTTTCCCAGTCCTAAGCTGATACAGAGAATCATCAGCCATCAGCAATTTGATGTTAGAGAATATAAAATTTACAAGTTGACGGCATGAAACAACCCATGTTTAAGTCGCTGCACTGGTGAAGTGTTAATGTGTTGTGCATTTAGGATTGGAGAGATTTTGAGTTATTTGGTTGGTTCTTTTTGTTTTGTTTTTTTTTTTACTTGATTGAAGCGTTTATAAATTTGACTAACTGTTGTACCTGCATTTATCTTCTACCGATCATCCTTGGTCTTTGAACAGTGGGCAGTGCCTTCTTGTTTCACTGTGTGCAGAACTTGTGGGCAAAGGCTCATCCTGTTATTTCTGTAGAGCAGAAGGCACAGTCACGACACTGTAGAAGTAATAATACATGTAAACAAATGCTCCTTAAATAAAAATAGTGTTAATACTGTTCCCTGTATATCTTTGTTCCAAATGGAGTTACTGGCAGTAGATGAGTAGGGGGAAGTTGATTTTTAGCAGAAAGCGTGAATGCTGGAAATTCTTCCTAATGTGCATGTGCCAGCTATACCGTGGCAACGTTGCTGTCGATTCCCTTCCTTTGAAAGCAGCTGTTCAGGGAATTAATCTCTTCTCTCAATGCAGAGGGTCCTGAAAAATGCAGTGCGCAACTACGGTGGTGGCTGTGGCCGTTTTTAGTGTGACCATGGATGGGAACTAACTCCGTGGTCTAGCACGGTAGCATATTGTTCTTTAGACTAACTGGGCCAGGACAAAATTATCTTTTTTCAGTGTTTCGTGTGCTCTGAGAGAGATTCCAGAGTGCACTTCAGATTTTGACACTGTGTTTGATAATTTATAGAGCACAGTTTATATTTAACTGTAGACACACTAATCCAGGGGAAAAAGAGTAGTATATTTTTAGAATCCTTTTTTTATTGTCTGTGCTTGTCATCACCCAGCTACTGAGAGAAGCGTTCACAAATGTCGATGCTTACTGGGGTAGAAATTGTTGAGTTTAATTTCCATCATTAGCCTTTGCTGTATGCAAAAACGAATGCTATTTGTATGATGTTCTCTGTAGACACTCATAGCCATTGTGGCCACTGCAGGAGCTGTGTTCTCCTCCAGCACTTTGAGCCCAGGCTGGACCAGGACACCTGGGCTGAATGCCCCAGCAGTCAGGGATGCTTATGGGGTACATTAATTTTAATAATGACGGTGTCATTTCTGTCATCTTGTGTCCTCCTTTGAGGTAAAACACATGGATGGAGTGAATCCAGCCCTAAGTTAAAACAAGTCTGCTTATAACTGGTGAGGATTGTAAGGGAAAGCCAATCCATAGAACAGGCAGTAACTTGGTCATTTAAACTCCTGATACTGCAGTAAGCTGTTCTTACGTGCTTAGGCTGTTAAGACATTGCTGCTTTAGTAATCTCTAAAAATGCTGCTATTTTTCTGGTTGCCTGTTGATGTCTAAGCAAGATGTGCTGTATGGGTGTTGGGTGAGGAGAGCCAGGGTGTCCTGGGTCCCACCCTGCCTGTGAGCCCTGTGTCTGCTTCAGCAGAATTGCATTTTAACCCCGGACTATGTTATCTGTGAAATCTACTCCTTTGGGTTTTGTTGTTTGTTTTTTTTCCTTTTTTTTTTTTTTTGAAGAGGAGTCTTGGAGGATTTTTAATTTTTCGATGTTCAGGGTATGTCTGTTTATTTAAATAAGAGTTTGCCAAGTTTGTATGTGGTTTCATTTGGAAGTCTTAAGAAGCACTGTAGTAACTGGAGTAAGGAGGGTGTTGATTTGGTCTGTGGTATGTTTCCCTTCCTTTCAGACATTGAGTTTGTCCAGAATAAACCTAAACTGTTAGGATTTGTTAGCCTGACCTGTGACAGATGCAAGAATAAGTACCTGATACTTTGTCCTTTATTGAGTAATATATTATTAATATGTGGTAATGGGTCTTTGAGCCTAGCATGGGTACTTTGATGCATGAGATGGGTTGAATTTAAGTATTATTGAGGTGTTTATCCCATGCAGTAAACTAAAACTTGTTCCCATTTAAGCCATCATGTAAATACTCCTTTTGTAACCAGAGTTAACAGCTGCCCCTTCATAGTAGAAGGTAATTTCTGATCATTTTTCCACCAAAATCATCTCAAGTCTTCAACTTTTACCTGTTCAAGACTGCTAAGGTGGTGATGGCCATATTACTTCAGAGTAATTAATTGCAGTTCTGTCTACTATAGATATGATACAGAAGCAAGAATACCTATGATTCGTTAAAATATAGTTTCTATAAGCAATATTAGTGTGGTATATTGTAGAAAAACTGTAAATTTCTTCTTCGTTGCTGATCCAGTTCAGTTTTAAGAGAATATTCTGTTAATTTGTAGTAAGCTAACGTTTTCCTAATGATGGAGATGGAAACTGGTGTTCAGCGAAGTCCTATTTTGGAGTCTAGTGCTCTCAGACCTGCAAGCAGCAGTATCCATAGAGATGTTGTTGCCAGCAGTGGAGATGTACACATGTTGATTAGTATTTCCTAATTGCAGTGTGTCTTCATTAAGGTCCTCTGAGGACAGAGCCTTAAAAATACCTTTGTAGCGGCCTGGGTTTTGTGAAGCCATCCACTCCTGCCTAATGACAGCCTGTCTCTGCATCAAAAACGTATGGGCAATGCTTCCAGAAGAACTTGTGGCTTAGGTGCTGAAATCCCATTGCCGTGACAGTAATGAATCTTAAATCACTCAAAGGCTTCTGAAAATCGTAGCTTTTGCTTTTAGAACTTCAATAGAAATATCAGCGGTGGGGGGTTGGATGTTCCTAAGCTTCATGAAGAGCCTGCTCTTTGCTTGCTTTGCTTTGCCTTCTGGTAAGTAGACGTTTTTAGGTTTCAGTATAGCTTGTAATACAACTTTTCGCTGTCTAAGCTCTCGGGTTGCAAATGATTCTAGATTATTTTCTTAAAGGGGAAAACATAAAGTGGAATTGTGACAGGTCTACAGCAGCTGAAGACTTGCAGCTGTCTGCTTCTTACATGAACGTGTACGTACCTGTGGGAATCTGTGCGTCAGTACACGGTGCAACATGCACATTCCCGAGTCAGTGATATAATTCAGTTATAGATTAGTAATATATAACTCAGTAGTATAGTCAGTAAACCAAACAAGTAGGTAGTGATTAGGAGACAAAAGTCTGAGCTAAAAATAAAATTCAGAAAGGATCCAGAAATATTAAATACTTTCTCAAGCTGCTTTCATTTCAGTGTATTTTTAGACTGTATGTCCTTTAGAAGGAGGATCTGTCTCAGATGTTGGTTTCTACCATACTTGTATGTTATTATCTGGTATCTTGGCTTTTGAGAAATCCTCTCCAATCTTTCAGCTTTTGCCTCCTATACTTAATGTTTCTGGTGGTGTTTTTTCATCACCCTGCTAGCAAGGATTTTTATCTCTTTGGGTTTTTTTTCTTTTTATGGCTCTTGTTCATTACCATCCCTTTTTCAAGGGGGATAAGATAATCATTGGGAGACCTCTTGCCTTTTTGGTATCTGCCTAATAAAATGCAGTCCATGGAGAGAAAGAGGATGTTTTCATCAAATTTTGGCTTGGAGCATCAATCAAAGAAAGAGGTCATCTTATTGTTGAGAATGTGATTTTTTTTTTTTATTTTTTTTTTCCCAGACTCCTTTGGTCTTCATATATATCTTGAAAGAACAAGTAGTAGGTTTAGATGAAAAGCCAAGAGGGAATAAGGAGCAATGCAGAATGATGAACTAAATAAAATAAAGCCCTTGTAAAATTTTAGGTGCAGAGTCACCTGGTACTAATTCAGTAGAAGCAGAAGGGTGATTGAAGAAGAAATAGATGTTCCTTCAGAAAGCAGAACCTGACCACATTGCCTTTGTTTGAGTTTAAAAACAGGACAGACCTTTGAGCAGAGGTGGCCAGTGACACCTGGGGACATGAGCAGGCAGGAGACCCTTGATGGCTTTATTCTGGCACAGAAGTAGAACATCTCTATGCCACCAGCCTTTGCTGTGGTCTGTGGAATGTGGCACATGGGCATTTAGGGGGTTTTAACCTGAGCTGATTGTGTAACCCATCTAATAGACTAGGGATGAGTCCACTTGTCTTTCTAGGTGTTTTTGATGGCTTTCTCCAAAGCTGTGTTCCAGAGCGGTGTCTGAATGATGTGAAATCCAGGCTGTATTCTCCCATATATATGTCAATATGATTAACAGCAGAAACTACTACAAGCAAATTGTGGTGAAAACAGTCTAAAGAAGGGGTAGCTGGTGGGCATTCTAGAAGTAATTTTGCCTTAGTGGAAAGGATGACCTCAATACCAGGAGTAAGTAGGAAACCTCTGTGACCGTTATCTATTAGACTACTTTTCCTTGGTTACTGTTTCTCTACTGCTGTTGAGAATATTTGTGGTAGACTTTATTAAAGTTGTTTGGAGAACACTGAAGAAATGGAGTTAAACACCTCTGAGGTTTCAAACCTGCATAGTTTCTCCAAAGTTGTAGCAAGAGGTGAAGAATCTGGAAGCAGTGATTGAAAGTGAAGCCCATAGAAGTTCATAAAGAACCTCAGAGACTGTGAGTTGAAGTAATACATGTAATAGGGCTATAACTGTGCTCTGTTTCTAGAAGAGGGTTTCTGTCCTTAAAAACACGCACTTCTGTCACACTTCCCAGAAATTGCTGTGCATGGAGTACTTGGCCATGCATTGACTCCCCAGTTCTCTGGGCTTTGGGGAATGCTGAGCTGTATGTGTGCTAATTGTAGTCCTCCTCCAATTTCTCATTCCCAGAGTACCTATAGGAAGGGTGAGAGACCATATGAAGTGTGTGATATGATGCCTTTGTTCCTCTCATATGTGGTAATTATCGAGAGTGGCTTTTCTCTACTGGTACCTTGAGATGGTTATGACTGACTCTGGTGTCTCCTTTTCTTCCCCATTCATTCCCTTTTGTCTTTGAAATCAAATGCAAAACTCTAGAGCCCATACTCTATGGGGACAGAAGATATATTTATCTGAAACTCTCCAAAGGCAGTGGGAGGCAATTCCATGGATCATAATGCTGCTTTGCTTTTTGGAAGGGGAAACAAAAAAACAAACCCAAACCTGTTAGGAGTGGTGGCCTTAGCACTGGCCAGGTCTTTGGGTGCGGTGGTGTGTTATGGAGCTGTCACAGCCTACTGTGTAACTTAAGCAGTTTGCCTAGATATTTTCCTCTGGTTTTGATTTTTTCCCTTCTGCAAAACTTGGAATAAAAATAGCAGGTTTTGCCTGCCTTTTTTATGTTGTTGTTGCTGTGTTGGTAGAGCGACAGTTCCTACCCTTACTACCCATTTGTACAGCATCTAGCACAACCTGGTGCTGGAATCGGCTATATCCTTCAGGCACTGCTGTGATAATAACTAATATTGCCAATAAACTTTGCATTCATTTTGCTGCTGATTGGGGACAGGATATTTTGTTATACCGTATTCATGCAAAAGCCTGTAATGGACCAGATCAGGATAAATTTAGCTATTAAAGAAAATAACTTTCTCCTTTATTTGAGCTGAAGCTTGCCTCCTTAAAATGAATGTGTTGTCTTCTCCATTTGGATTGTTTGTGAGCTCTGTACAATTACTGCAGCATCCATAAATGTGAACTTGCTGAAAACGTTTGAATGCCACTTCAATCTGAATGCTGAAACCCAAAATTTTGCAAGAAGGCTCTGTCTATCCCTGTCACGAAAGCCAGAGACTGAGTTTTCTGAGCCAAGACTTTCAGCTTTAGCTGTATTTAAAATATGGCTTGTTACTCAAAGGAAGGTGAAGGTGGAATGTGTAGAAGTGCTTATGAGTGGGGAGCATGTCAAAATTGGGAGGGTTAGATAATGATTTGTTTCTGGGATATTGGATTTGCCTCCAGGCGGACTTGCTCAAAAGCTTCATTTCCACCCTTTATTTCATCTTCATGTATTTAATAGGTAAATAATAGCAAAGTCTATAGCAAAGTCTAGTTGTGCAGTACATAAGCTTTAATAAAAACATAATTGACAGTGAAATCTGACAGTTGTGTTACAGACAAGAGAAATCTGTTCTGGAGCTGCGCAAAGAGCATGGTTTGCCTCTCCTAAGGTCACTTCAGAAAGAAGCCCATGTGATGTGAGCTTCAGGTGCACTTACTTCTTGGTCTGGCTGGAGTTGTGGTTTTGAACCAATGGATACTTCAAAGAAAAAGAAAAAAAAACTGTTATTCTTAACACCTCCATGGAAAGAGGTTGTAGTCTCTCTGAAGGCTTTATGAGCCAGTGCCTCATTCTGCAAAAACGTCAAGGTGGGCTTAGTGCCCCTGAAGTGAGCAGCTGTGGCTGCCTCTGACAGTGGAGTGAGGGGGGACACAGTTGCTGTTCCAGGGCTGAGGGACCTTGTCTGGGATGTATTTGTGTAATCCACTCCATACCTGTGGTCCCATGCGGCAGGGCTGTGGATGGGTTGGTCCAGCAGTGCCTGTAGACTGAGGGTTTTTTCACCTGCAGAAAAGCTCTCGTGGGACAGACTTGTGCTGAATTCCGTTCAAAAGAGCAGATGCGTTGGGAGTCAAGACTCCTTCACCTTATAGAAGGAAAACCTTTGTGACTCTACACTTCTTTTCTCTTAGAGGTTGTATTTGTTTCTCCTTTTGTCCTCCTTGTTCTGTGGAGATGGCTATGGGACCTCTGCCATGGTGCCATTTGTTTTCACTTGTAAAAGCAAACAACTTGCAATGCTAATTAAAGAGCCCTTTTAGATAAAGTAGGAGCTTTGCATTATTTATCTAAGTTCTTTTTTTTTTTAATGGGAGAATGTTCTGAGTTTGTTCTTAAACACTTAGAAATAATATAAAGTTAGACCTCATGAATTCTTCATGTGGTGTAATTTACTATGATCATTTTTCTTGGTATTTAGGTGTTGTGAACAGTTTGTTATTCATAACTTTTTTGACTTAGTCCTCAAAATGGGTATGTCTGTGTAACTAAGGATTTCTCCATAGTTTTAGAATTTTTTTTGGACTGTGAAAGGATTGCTTATGGTATGTTTAAAAAGCCCTTCTCTTTAGTGCCTGTAAGTAACACTTATTAAGGTTTTTAATTGTTAGTTATTTTTTCCATACATACCAAATTAATTTGTTTGTTGTAGAATATGGACAGTGGAGTATTTCACATGTTATTTCACATAAGAATGGGTGCTAATTATTTCCTGAATACAAGCTCCTTTCAGTGTATGTGACAGTCTCAGTTCAACGTGCAGACCTCCTTTTACACTGCCGAGAACAAATTTTGTAAATATAAAGCATGTATATTTACATTTATTGAGCCATTGGCTATTGTTTATGCATGCAGTAGGGAGATAAGACTGTCTTAGTCTGTGGGTATTTTTCTAAATGATTCATTAACTGTGCTTTGTAATAGTAGATGGATGTCACATATTTACTGTAATAACTGAAGATTAATGTCAGTTACTTTAGCTTGTTTAAGCATTCAAATAGTTGTGTTTATACATACAGGTATTCTTTGCGTTATTGTTGGAGCTAATATTCCAGCAAGAATAAATTGAAATTAATTGAAATCAATTGTGGGGGGGGGAAAAAGTGACAGGTATTTCCGAAACATCACTTGTGATGTAGGAGTTACTATAATGAATATTTGTCACTGATATTATATAGGAGGGGTTACACTGAGCCTGCTGGTAAGCAGTGTTTTGCAAAACGCTGGCAAAGCTTATGCTGAGCATATTCCTGAGCAGCACAGCACTTCTTTGAAATCTGTCAAACTCAAATACGTCGTACTTTGCTGATACATTACCATACTGAGGAAAGTAGTACACCAAGAAGTCATTTTTAAAAGCAGCAGTCTGATGAAATGCATTCAGGATTTAAAATATGGGTTGCCTTAAACTTAAAAAAAAGCCTGCCACATAGTACTTTTTTTTTCTGCTGTTATAAAGATAGAATATTCAAATTATTGGTGGCTAAATTACCGATGTCTACCACCAGTAACTGCAATTTACTCTTCAAAAGATACTGTTAGCCTGTATGTAGAACATGGTGTTGCAGTAATGGTTGTTGCCCAAAAAAATACCCAAACCCCAAAACAAAATGCCTCTGTGTGCCAGCAGCATGTGAATGTCCTCACACATGACACTTTTACTATAATAATTTCGAGACCAGTAGTGGCTGTTTAAATTGGGTCAGAGGAGGTCTATAGAAGCTGTGGAGATGTTGCTAATTTTAAGTGGCATGTATAGAAGTGTATTACTAATCTTCATGGGATAAGAGTGTATTCTGCTTAAAAAAAAAAAGTGGGGTTGAGTCACTGTTGGATTTCCCACATTTATTTTGCCTGTATCCGAATAAGCCCTTGATGAGTTAAACAGTCTTAGAGCCTACTTTAATATTTTTATAGAACAGAATTATGGTCCAATGTTCTGTGTCAAAAAGCTACTACCGGTAATTAAAACATAGATATTCTGGTTTCCTGGGCGCACAGTTAACTTTCACTGTTTCAGAAACGTTCATATTGTGATACAGGTTCTGAATAGAAAAAATCTACATCTTAGTGAGTGGATGGAAGCAAAAAAGCAAATAATTGAATAAATAGTGTTGCTCTTATGTAATGTGCTGACTGATGTGGGATCAACTTTGGTATTAAAAATAGTCATCCCCAGTAAATGTCCCAGTGCGTACACACCGAACTCCTGGCAGTGGATTTGAGCTCCAGATGAGTTTGGGGAGAGACAGAATGTTTGGAAAGGGAAAGCTAAGGCATACCTTTTTGTCAATATTAATAATTTAGGTCTTTACTAATGATGTGGATCAGTGTGTACATCTAAAATAAGTATGCTTTGTGTCTGTAAGAACTTCGAATGCAAGCCCTGGTACCTAACTGCTTTAGCACAGAAAGCGCTCTGTAAATGGAGGCTTAAAATTATGCAGTAAAAAATATCATCTGAAGTAATTCCCAGAAACACTTTTAATGGATAGAGAGAAACGCTGAAGAGTGTTTTTTTTTTTCTATACAGCAAATTGATTTTACAGTAACCTACAACTTTGCAATAATTTGAAGGGCAGATAAGTGCCTTGATTTTCTTCTCTGTCATTGAAAAGTCAGGAAAACCTGCTTGGAGTGGGGTGAGTAACTGGGAGGAAAACCTGGCACCTGGTGCAACATTAGTTTATGCCAGGATATTTTGATGAGGTACTGTGAGAGGAAATACACTTTTTCATGAACAGATTATTTTTTTTTATAGAGCAGCGTACTCTTAATGTTCTGAATGTGTTAAATAGCAGGTGAATTCTGTTTATTTGCTTGTGTGGAAGGTAAGCATGCCGAAAATGTAACTAAAAAGAGTGCAAAATGCCTAAGTAGGACACCAGTCAGTTCTGAATTTTGTGTTCTTTCACCGATTTTTAAGAGATCCGGGGTTATTGTTTATCGTGGGGAACTGTAGGTAGCTTTTGTCTGTTGCTAATAATAGATGATGCACCTTCCTCAGTGCATTGGGCTCGAGTCCTGCTGCTTCTGCTGTAAGTGGAACCCATGGTGTGGCATTCCTGTCGCCTTTAGAAGGGTAGGAACAGCTCCAAAATTGCGGTTTACCTTGTGGAGGTTTTTTCATTTTATTTTAATTTTATAACCAGATGACTTATACGCACACAGAATGCTGCAGTTAACCATCAGCTGCTTCGCTCCTCTCCTCACTAGCCTTATTGTCAGAGCTGGGACTTTTTTTTTGGTTCTTTTGTTGTTTTTTTTTTTTTTTATCCCCCTGATTTTAAACGAGTTTGTGCTCATTCGTGCCATATCTGCATCGTGTGCTCAGCAGAAACATGTGAGCCTTGGGGTGCGAAGCCCCGACCTGCTGGAGGCTGGTAGGGGAGCTTAGAGTTGGGGTCGGGATGGTGGTGGGGTGGTGAAGGTGCAGAGACCAAAAGATGGTCCTCCCAGCTGGAATCCTAAGCCAAACAGTTCAACAGGATCTGAAGCACTTAGGAATACACGTGAGTAAATATATATATGAAATTAGATTGGAAGAAAAACCCCCAAAACAAAGGAAGTATGGCTGATACCTGCTAAAAGTCTTGAAGGAGGAGTGTAAGGGGCTGGTACAGCTTGATGGAGGGTGTCAGAGCTTGGTGCCACACGGCTGGCAAAATTGACAGAGGGATTCTGTTTTGGATGTGCCAATTGCTTTCAAGTTGTTACTATTTTTATGGTGTGTATTTTCAAAGTGGTGCTGCTGTGTGGTTTAAGGCCTTTCTGTTAAGCATAATGTGACATGGCTGCTTTTTATTTAAAATTTGTTAAACCAAGTGGCTATTCCAGAGCCTGATAATCAAAAATAATGGTAATTCAAAACTCATTTTCATTGATAAAAAAAAAAAGGGTTATTTCCTAAATGAAGCCTTTCAATTAAAAACTAAACCATAATATAACCTATTTAGTCTGAACCACCCTCACATAGTTAATTTTAGAATAGACACCACTTTCTTGGTGTGTCCCCCACCCTCATGAATTACAGCCCTAATTTGTCACAACATCTACCTCCCTGGATTTAAAAAAGAAAGCAAATTAAGTCTTGAGTAATTATAATAATTACAGGATCAGGTGAACACGAGGTTCAGAGTGTGTGGTGTCGTAGCCCTGGGTTGTCCCCATGCTTGTCCCTGTCCCAGGGCCATGGAATCTCTTGCCTGGGGCAGCAGTTTGCAGTATCGACTTTTTGATGGACAGAGGCTGAGCCCGTCTGAGGGATGCTCTTTGATTAAGAGATACCAGCAAAGCTGCGCGTTGCAAACTTCACAGCAGACCACAGAAACCACCATTTGCATTGCTTTAATTTTTCCACGTTTGAGGTTTCAAGATGCTGTCCTTCCCTTGTCAGCACTGGTGACGGTGAAGACAGGATGGAAGCCGTGGTAGAGGCAAATACCTGTATAGAAAAAGCTTGAAGTACTCGAGTTTTTCTGATTCTTCTTTGTGCAGTTTTCAGATGAAAACTTGCATTTTTCAGCCCTCAGCCTGCAGATAAACATGCAGGCAGCTTTATTCATGTGACCGGTGGCACTGGTGACAATGGGGCTACTGTCCTGCATGCACTTTGCTGGGCTGGATTCTTATTTGTCACTTTTTGGAAAGGTCTATTTGAGTCTCTTCTGTGAAAATTGGGAGTTTTGTGTTTCAAGATAGATGTGCTTGTTAAAATTCTTGCCTGCACCTGTGCCTGAGAAGTGTCTTTGATTAAACCTTTTTGATTCTAGTAAATATGTGAAGACCTTTTGTATCTCTGAAGATTGCAAATCCAGGGCTTTATTATTTAAAGAGGTGTCAGTTCTTTAGTGGAAAATATAACCGGAGAATATAGGTCATCACTGGAACCAGTAAATGGTATGTCTTGGGACACGGAGTTTTATTAATTGAAGGCAATCCGAATGATGACACGTTGCAGATTGACTGTGCCTGGTTAATGTTGTTGTCATTGCACTCTGTGATACAGTTATTAAATAGGTAAAATATTTTACCTTTTCACATAGAGCCATAACACATACTTCATCTGATTTAATGGAACTATAATTTTAATTATGATTATTACCTTAAATTATAATTAAATTTGTGGTTTAAATTTACATTTGTGAAAATGGCTGCGTGATGAAAGCAGAAATCAGCTTTGCATTAACAAAAAAAGGAGGTTTTTAACTGCATCTTAGTATATGCTCACAGCTAAAGACTAGCATGACCTACTTTGCAACAATAACAGGAATCAAGCTGGGTTTTTTTTTTGTTGAAGTATCTAAATTGGCCATGAATGCTACCTACTCATTCGTTTGTATCTTTAAAAATAGCTATTGTATCTATGAAACTTAAGGGCTTTTTTTTTTTTTCCCCCTTTTCCTCTTATTTTGATGTAGATAATTAGCACCATGGAGCCTCAGGTGTCGAATGGCCCTACTTCCAATACAACCAATGGACCCTCCAGCAACAGTAGAAACTGCCCTTCCCCCATGCAGACGGGGGCTGCTACAGATGACAGCAAAACCAACCTCATAGTCAACTATTTACCCCAGAACATGACCCAGGAGGAGTTCCGAAGTCTGTTTGGGAGCATCGGTGAAATTGAATCCTGCAAGCTTGTGAGAGACAAAATTACAGGTAAGCGCTTCACGCGGCTGACTCTTAGATTTATTGGGGTCAGTTCACAGTTGGGGTCAGCAAAACCTCCGTACTTGTCTTGCAAGTGCTTAGAGCGGGGAATACTGCAGATGCTGTGGTAAGCTTCTTCAGAGGGTTTTCAGTGATGCACAATGGATCTTAGAACACCTGTGGAAGAAGCCCCTTGTCTTTCAGCCTTTGTCCAGATCCGACTACAGATCAGTGTATGACCACTGCCCATCTGCGTGTGGTGTGCTGTGTAGCTTCTTGCAGCTGGGCTCAGATGGTGACATTACCTTCCTGATCTTTTTGGGTTTTATTTAACATTGACTTATGTTGTAGTAGGATAATCTAAACATCTCGAGCCAGCTGACCGTTCCCAATTCTGACACTTTCTCCTAAACCTCACCATACTTTCATTAATTTTTTTGCCCGTGAGCAGTGCTGTAAAGTCAGGATGATTCTACGTGGCCATCAGAGCTTATCTCAGCTTTCTGGAACAGTAGTGGTCTGTAGTTGGGAGCCACTGCTTTGGATTCCATTTGGTTATTTAACAAACTCTGTCCCTGAAAATGTTTTAATTTGTCCCTTTTCCACATGAGGTGACACCCGTTGGTGTAGGTGCCTTCAGATTAAGAAAAGCCTCCCATTATAGATACTACCTCAGAAAGGACAGATGTCTGCACCATCATGATAGGTGGCGTGGAAGGTAAAGATGCCCCTAGCCTACACTGTATCCTCACTGCCAGGAATTCACTGATGCACAGGAAGACAGTGGGGTGAACAATCAGCTTTTATAGCTTGCTTTATAGGTTGTGTGTCTACTCGCACCGTAGGTGGGGAACAGCTGAAATTTCGCTGCTGTTCGGTGCATCACCAGCGCTGTTATGCTTAGCGCAGAGCAACAGCCTTGGAAAGGAAAGGGTTCCAGAAAAGGAGCCATCTCCTCTCACATGCTTTCCTGGCAACTTGGGTGTGTGCTGTGTAGAAGGAAGCACCCTGTAAAAACAAGGTATTAAAATCTTCATACCTACTTCCATAACGGCCTGGCAGCCTTTGTATTGGCAGCATTAGGATGATCTACATAGTGCTTTTAAACATGCAATGCTTCTTTTATTTACTTCCTGACATACAGCAATGTTCTGTTTGTTCAACGCAAGGCACATAACAAATGGCAGTAGCTGCAGGGCAGCTCTGGTTCTCAGAAGTGTAGTCCAGCAGAGCTTTCTTTAGCACATTGACCATGATGTATCTATTTCAGTATATTTTCTGATTGGGAAACAGCTTCAGGGGTATTAAAAGGAAGAAGATTGAAAAATGGAGTTGACTTTTATTCTTAAACTTAAAACCCAAAAACCACACTGTAAGCTCTCACTCCAAAAAATTCCATGCAAATATCTGAAGTCATCTTCCTCTATAAGCACAGCTGGCCCAGTATCCCAGCGTGACATCCCACCTTTTATGTCTGCCACCAGACCAGTTTGGCTTTAGACTGCTTTTCTTTTAGTCTGAAAATAATCTGAGAAGTTAAATGGGCAGTTACTTCAGTTATCTCAGGCAGAAGTGAACACCTGACCCTCATCGGCAGGAGTCTAGTGTGCCCCACTTGATTTTGTGATCGTAGCAGGTTCTGTGATTCACCAGCTTTTGCTTCCTGTATCCCTCAAATTCAGGGTGATTTCTTTGCATTATAATTTCAAGACTTTAGATGCTTAGTGTTGTTTTCATAGAGGATTGGCTGTCCTTGGATGGAGAGCCATTACTTCATCGGCTAGGAACAGTATTCTTTTTGTTTCATTCCATCTCCAGGCTTTTTTTCTGTCTCTGCGTTTGAAGATGGGAGAAATTTGCTGTATGATCTTGTGACACATTCTTGGGTGTTTTTTTGCTTATGCTTTTTCTTTCCTTACAAAATGTGTGAATCGTTATGATCAGTAGAATATTGTAAAGGAAGCATTCTTTAAGAAGCTTACACAGATGCTCTGATGCTCTCACCTGTAAGGGATTGAGGAGTCTACATGTTGTTTTACAAAGTGATACAAGTAGAGAAGAACCAAATTTGCTAAAGAAGAATTGTCCTCCAAAGCCTTATGCCATTTTTGAGAATGGAATTTAATCTGCCAAGGTTTCTTGGGCCTGTTATCATGGCATTGTGCAACGTTACTAAATTTTAGGATGTGTGTTCATTCCTCATACTGAATTCAGAGTTAGTAAATCGAATGCAGTCCTCAGCCAGAAGCAGTCCCTGTTGTTAAAGGTTCTTAGAACATTGAGAGTAACAAAATGGAAATGCACTGAGGTCATGCCCAGCTCATCCTTCCGGACTGTCATGTAAGTGTGTTCTTCGTTAGGCTTTCTGGGGTTTTATGATTTCTGGGAGGGGAGGGCTGAAAGGATGCTGGTAAGCTGTTACAGAAGCGACTGGCTTTTTTAGGGGTTCTTTGCTTTCTCTTTTTTTTTTTTATTACTAAAATTCACTGTGGATTTTTTTGACAGTGAATGCTGTCTTGCAGAAGAAACAGTAAATTCTTAAGCTATTCTTGCTGAACTGGTGAAGGTCAGAAACAACTTAAATTTTGTCTGCTTCTGGTTTTTTCATTGCTTCTGTTCAAAATTTTATGTATTTAATAAATCTCAACTAAGTGTATGCTTTTGTAGTATGCCTCTAAACAAATGTTGGAGCTCTTTCTGCTAAAAGTATGGATTGCCTTTGCAGATAGTAAGTTTGTCTCCTTCCTGCCAAGGTAAAATATTGGATAAATCAAGGGAAGGCAGAATAAAAAGTTAACTGCAGAGAGAGGCTGCTTCAGGAAAAAACAGAAAATGTCATAAACCAAATAATCATTAAATAGTTACCCTGGCAAAACCCTATTAGGAAATCTCAAATGTATTTCTGAGGCTAGATAGGATTGAATTGGTTCATGTAAAAGATTTGATTTTCCCCTGTCCTGTCAAGGAATTGCGCAGATCTTGTGAAGTAGTGTTCAGGCTCCCAAAATACTTTTTTCAGGTAGTTCAAAGCTAAACAAAGTCTGTTAAACATACAGGATCCCTGTGAGAGAATTTATGATCTGAACTCTTAATAATTTTAAAATGGATTAAATGGTGTATGTCAGGGACAATCAACTGCTCCAAGTCTCTTTGCAGTCTTAGAACAGTAGTAAGGTTTTTTAAGAAAATTGATTCGTGATGTTACCCCTCGCTTTAGAAAGACACGTGTTTAAACAAGCATATTCCTTTACTAAAAAAATATGCTAATTTGGTAGTACACTGTGCTGAGTTGAATAGGAATGACAGATTCTAAGACAGCCTTTAATTTGGTATTCAAAACCAAAATTGTAAACTTCGGTTTTGTTTGGTAGCTTCTTAGAACAGGCAGGATATACAGTAGCATTTTTAAAAGATGCTAATGACTTGAGAGGAGATGGAAGTCAGGCATACATTTTAATTATGGGGGAGGGGTTGCGATAGAAAAAATGGGATTTTTTCACTGCAGAGATTTTAAGGGAATGAGACAAGGAAAAACAGACTGAAGATAGTCGCCTTCATTTGGCAGGGGTGTTTAATAAAAGCAGAACTTGTGGTTGTAAAGTGTGCTTATTAAATTCTTCATTTACACTACCTAATTAATTCTAGCATTTTAAATTAACAGTGAAACTGGTCCCTGCTGTACCATTTCATAGCTACAGCATATTTCGTCCAACAACCCAGTTGTTCAGGTTTAATCAGCTGCTCTCTAAAAATGAGAAGGAACTTGAGTTAAAAAAAAAAAACAAAAAACATGTAAATGGCATAAACATTTTAGAGCAGTGTTAGATGGGGGGGGGGGGTGTGTGACATCATGGAGGAAGACTGTGTTTTCAGATGGATGTGAGGCTTGGTGCCTATAAGTGATGGTAAGCTGTATCGTGTTGCAGATGCTTTTTATTTCTTTTGTCCAAAGAAAGACAGTGATAAATATATTCCAGACTTGGAGAAGCAAAGGGCTTGAATTCAGCAGACCAAGTGAGTTGTCCTTGTTGACACAGTTTGTGTGTGGGAGAAGGGTTGTGGTTTGGGGTTTTTGTTTGCTTGCTTTTTGTTTTTTAAAAAAATTGATCTGGTGGCTTTAGCTGAACTCTGAAGAACTATATTTCTATGTAATCTACCTCCAAATCTTCAAACGATTGATATCTAAAAATCTTCAGATATCAAGTCATCTTTTATATCTTACAAAGATCCAGGCACGCTGTAAAGCAGAATATTTATTGATACAGAATTCCTGTGCATCGCTTAACTTATGACAGTTTGCATATTCCTGCTGTGTGGTACAATTTGATGTTCTTTGCATGCATAATCAGGAACTTCATTGCTCCTCTACCCAAAAAGCAACTCCATTTTAAAATTGTTTCTTTTGAATTTGCAATTCCTTTTAAGATTATGCACAAAGATTTAAATCTTTCGCTTTAATTTCAGGTATTTGTAATAGGTCTGATGCAGAGTTAGATTTAAAACTGCGGTTCAGAAATAATTGTGGCATTCTAAGTGTAATATAAATATTGATGATGCCCATGAAAATCCAGGACAGGCAAGCTATTAACTCAAAGCGGTAGCATCTGTTTGTTTTCGCATGTTTGGAGCGTAAGACATTGGATGTTTTACCTGTAGTCCTCTAGAATTTGTGGATTGTCCTTTCCTCACTCTTTGGATGTTTGGCTATATGGCCCAAGAACCCAAAGGTAACAAAACAGCAGACAGAAATAATGAGGCGTTGTGAGAGAGTACAGGAAAAAAAAATCTTCAATATGAGCAGTGTCCAGGGCTTGTTTCTCCATAGAAAGGAGTAAACTCCTCATCGGGGAGGATGCTGTAACTGGGCTCTGAGTATGCTACCATGAACCCTTTTTGGTCCAGAAGTATCTCCATGCTAGGTTGAGTTGGTATTGTCTGTCCTGTATGAAAATTATTTCTTCCTGTGTGAGGAGCAGTTTACCACCACATACTGAAAAAGTGCCACCCTAAAAAGGGACGCCCCAGATAATATTTAACCAAATATGTCCAGTGAATGGTGGCACTGAACTGGTGTTTGTCAGGAATGTGCCATTTAGAGGTTGAATGCTTGGTGTGTCCTGAAACTCAGGACCTAATTAAGCAGCCTTAATTTCAGCACCTGGAATCAGTAATGGTTTTGAAGCTGGTGGATGGAGATGGTCAGTATTCTCAGGAGCAGAAGCCATTAGTAGCACATTGTGATGGTGACCCTAGGTGGCGGAAGGGAAGGAAGCCAAGTATCATGTTCTCCAACACTACAGCTCTCCAGGAGGAAGACTCTTGAGTCTGAGACGTGTAGCAGCGGGAAACATTAAGTTTTCTGTAGTAAACAGACTCCTAGTATTGGCCTGGTGTTTGCAGTGGGCAACAGCTAAGCTTTATGTATTTCGGTGGGAGGTTTTGGTGTCTGATACAGTAAATGAGCAAGAGGTCGTGGTGTCCATCTTGGGATCAAGGGGTGGACTTGGAAGGCTCTTAGTAATGGAACGACGTGAAGCAAAAACAGATTTAATGGTTAAATCTAATTATAGGAAAAAGACCTTTACAGTTCATGACAATGGGTAACTGTTGCACAGTTAAGTCTGTATTTGAAAGACTCAGGCTGGAAATTGCAAAGATATTAGTAAAATTGTGCTGTTTTGTTGTGGAGGAAAAAATATTTATTTTTGTTCAAAGGAAATAGTTTGCAGCTACTTATGTTTAGAAGCTGCAGATAGAACATGTATTCACTACAAATTTTACCTACAAAGACTACTTAGGTATGTTTTCTTTAGGAATTTTGTAAAAGGGCATAGCAAGAGGATTTCCTATTGGAAGAAAAAAATGACCCATATGCAGATAAATATAGCTTACTGTGAAACCTAGCATTAAGTTACCTGATCCTAAATGACTGAAAGTCTAATCTGGGCATAAACTACTTCTGCATTTGTCCAATTCACTGATTGTGCTCAGAAAGTGCCTTCCACTTTGAGATATTACTGGTGCAGTGGTTTTCCCCTCTTACAATATATTAAACAGATAGGATTATAGAATGTAGGGATTATGTTAGATAAGACTTATAAACTGTTTATAAAGTATGTAAACACTGGTGCCTCATGGCATAAGTCAACCTAATAACAGGGTTTAGGCAAAAAATACCTTGTAGAGGTGGTTTATTCCCTTGTTGATGTGGAAGGAGTTTTCAGTAATTCTTTGTAAAGCAGCGGTAACTAGTCACTGATCTCTGATCATTTATTTGGTACGAATCTTGTTAGACTAGACTGAACGTTAGCAGTGGTTGCTTTGCTCCAGTAGGAGATGAGAATTAACAAAACCCTTCAGAGTAGAGTTGTTTGGGGTTTTTTTCCCCTAAACTTATGCACTGTGGTGCTCACCATTTTTAAAGTGAATATAACTCTGCCATTCGGTTTAATTGCACTTAAAAGCCATGTTTAGCATGTAGTGTCCCTCAAGTTGGCTGTACAGGGGATCTCTGTAAGGAGCACTGTAGTTCTCTGCATTTGACTTTCTTGATGGTACAAAGCTTGGTGCTGGCTAAAATAGGGAAAATATTTATGCGGCAGAGTACTCTGCTGGACCGCTTTTGCCTGAAAAATAATACCAAATTAAGTGAATTGCCCTTTTCTTTTTTTTCAGGAAGTGGCTTGTTAGATTGGCCTCGCTGTATTTTAGTAGGTGCAGGAGACTTGTGTGGCAGGTATTTCTTTGTGTTGAGTTCATGTTCAAAATGCAGCGAGGGAAGAGTGGTCAGATGCAGTAGTGTAACTGTAGCTGAAAGTCAAGTGCCCAGAAAAGCAGAGGTCTAAAATACTGTGGTTTATAGCTTAAAATACTGTGGTTTATAGCTGAAAGAAAAAAAAAATTGTTTCTGTGAATCAGAGTGGAATACAGCACATGCTTGAATTTTTGGTTATAATCTTTGGTACCCTTAGTTGCATGCGGAGAATAAAATATTAAGACATGAAAACTAGACATGTTTGAGTCTTTTTAAACCTAAAATCTAGAATTATTTTTAAAAGAATAAATATATGGCCCTGAATGTCACTCAAGACCTTTGATAAGCTGTCTTAAATTGGTGGCCTAGTTATTTTATTTGTATAGCTTCTTATTTCCTGAAGTGTATTCTTTTCTTGAGCAGAGATAAACCTAATTTCAGTGTTGAATGTTGAATGCTAAGGGCCGCAGATTCAAGACAATCCCCTAATATTGATTATCTAAATGAACATTTGCATTAAGCATCTGAACTAAATTCATTAGCGCTGTGGGGGGAGGGAACGTAGAAATAGTAAGTGTCTTAGTGCTGGATTTCTAAAATGTGTTTGGTGTGGTTTGGTGTCTTGTTCTGACTGCTGAAGAAAATGGTCAAATTTGCATCCGTCATTTTCTTTATCGCCTCTCTGCAGTTGTCTGGTGCATACTCTGTGCTGGCGAACAAAAGAATTTTGATTTCTTGATGACTGGAGAAAAGCAATTGAAATGAGCGTTGGGGCAAATAGGCAGAAAGCAAGTAGGCATGACCCTTGTGCTGTGAAAGAGCTTTGTAATTAACTGCAGCAGTTTCACTTCTGAGCTTGCTCTGAAGCCTTTAATGCCTATTTAGTCTATTCTTCACAGTTTTAACTGCTTGGTTTGAGTAAATAACATCACCATCCTGTCAAGTGTATTGAGGAAGGATTAGCAGTGTGGTTTTCCTCGAGACAAGCACACCTAGACCTCTGAAATCGTGGCTTCCAGGTATAATGTTATTTATGAGTCTTTTAGCACCTGCTGACCTTCTAGTCTGAGACTCCTTCCATCCTTCATATCATCTCTGTTGAAGATAATCATCTGCCAGGAAACAGCCAGGTGAAACAGCTGTGTTGGTGGAACCCTCGATATGATAGTCCACCCTTACCTACAGCGTTGTCTGTCCTTTTTCCCTTGTTCTGCCCTCCCCTCTGGAAGCACAGACCCTGTGCTTCAGCGCTCCTGCACAGCTGCTTCTGTCCCTAACCCCTTTTTCTTTCTTTCCTTTTAGCCCAAGGAGATCAAGGAGAAAGGGGAGGAAAGGAATGAGAGAGTTTGGCAGCAGTGTCCACTAATGATGCACTGTCTACTAGCTGAGGCAAGGTCTTCTGGGGCAGTAGTAGACTGCACCTGTCAGGGCTCTGAAGTTGACTTCCCCAGCATTCATCTATTCCCTGCTACTCACAAACTTCTGATCTTCAATCATACCCATGAGCAGCGTGGTTATGCTTCAGCTGTCATCCCTGACGGTCTCCCCAGTTCTCCTGCTGGACAACTTGTCCAAGAACATCAGTGACCTGTGCAAAAATCAGTCTTGAGAAGTTTTGAAATTGACCTAGCACCTTCTGTCCCTTTTTCTAAGGCTTTACTTTTTACCAATGCTGCATTAGGAGTTTCTTCTTGGCTTTAAGATAGCATTTAACAAAATTGTGACCAGGATTATTGGACCTGTCAGCAGTAGCTGTTTCTCAGACTTGGTGAGCCAGGAAGCTCTTGACCCTTCTCTGTTGCACAGCTGATCCATCATTGCTTGATTTACTAGCATGCAAGTGCTTTTCTCTACAGCCAGAAGAGCCCTGCAGGATCATCTTCACCTTGACTTCTGGGAGTGGTCAACCTGAGATCCAGGAGTATATGTCCTCAGTACTCCCATGTTTTTTCTCTACGTATTTTCTGCTAGCTCAGTTTGTGCAGCCCCCATGCTGATGAAACAAACTGCCTCTCCAGACTCCACCCGCTCAGAACCTGTCTCTCAGATCTGTGCTTCTGGGGTTACTCTGACTTGAGTGAGGAACCTGCATACATGATCAAGTCAACCTCTTTTTCATTTGCTTTTCAAGCAAGAGACCCTTCTGCAGAGGGAAAAATTTCTTTTGGGATATCTGCTGCGTATGGAGGTCTTGCCAGGCATTAAATCCTTTCATTCTCCTTTGCCTTAAAACTTCAGAGGTTTAATCTCAATGCTTTGAAATTTAGGGTGTCACTTTGATTTGACTAGGCATGTTATGTCACTATACATAAGAATGTACAGGGAGGGATTTACCACTGTTTTCTGTATGTGCACATCCTTAATACAGCTCTTTATCCCTTCATCAGGAGAAAATATTGGGCTTTTTGCTGGTTGCATTGGGAGTCCAGCAACCTTTGTATGCAGCTCGATGGCAATTGTGTGCTTATAGTCAGCACTGATAACCTCAGTGATCCATCGCCTCCTGGAAGTTGTTCTGTTGCTCAGCCTGTGCCAGCAGAAAAGCGTACATCTTTGGATTTCAGCAGCATCGTGCTTTGTTCCTGGAGCTGTCATTGACAGAGTATTGCAGCTTCTGACTTCTTACACCATTTGTTGTGCAGCCTGAGTCTTGTTGAGGCCCTTCATCTGCCTGCCTGTTTGGACAGGCATTGACCAGGTGCAGTGCTTCACATTTCTGTGATGCCACCATCTTGTGGTCCATCACATGCTATGATAAGACTTTAATTTTGAATAAGTGTAAGGGAAGAGGGGAGGAAAGCATCGTGTCGCTGAAGTCTAAGTCCATTTCTTTGACTTTGCTCACTGGCTCTGCTTTGGCTGACTTGCTGCTGGGGTTTGCTCACAGCTGCTGTTCTTTGCTCTTCTTGAGTGGTGTCCATCACTGACTTTGCAGATGTTCCTTCTTGTCCCCACTAGGACTTTAAGCACAAGTTACTGACTTGCAGGTGCTGCTGGAGACAGGATGTTGGACTAGGCAGACCTCTGCTCTGACCCAGCATTGCTGTTCTTACAACTCACAGCATCTGTTTAATCAGTGGAATATATCAGCTTGGGGCTGGGGCGGGGGGAACAACCCTGACCTCTCACTTTTATTTGCATGAGCGCAGACTGTTTTTTTCAGTTAGATGGTTCTTTGAGGGCTATTGCAAAAGCAGATGGACAAAAAGCTGTGTCATACTCACCTGCAAGCAAACAAATGGCAGCATCTCCAGTATGATTAATTGTTGCTGTACTAGAGGGGCTGCTGTTTCTGCAGTAAAAGGTCTAATGTGCCTTCTGCCCTATGCCAATAATAGCCTGTGCTCCCAGGCACTTTAAAGCACCTTAAATTAGATGTCAATGGACTGCCTCTTGCTTATAGGATTCTAGGACCCGCAAAATGAGTCTGCTTTCATCTTCCTCGGGATGGTGTTGGCTAGATGTAGGGGGTGTTTTTGACTTTCCCCTGTTCTGAGGACAGTAGGTAGGGCATGGTAAGATAGGACATGTAACAAGGAAGTATTCTCCAGCAGTTCCTTTTTTAGACTCCTCTGTTCTCCTACGTGCTCTATCTGTGTCACTTTACTAATGCATCTCTTTCTCCTGTTTCTCTGCTTTTTCTTTAAATATTTTCCTACTCTGGAAGCCACTTTGTTTTAAACAAAATCCCAAGCACAAACTTGAGCAGCTTGGGAGCTTGACTGGTAACATCTTTTGTCCTTAGCTTTTTTTTTACTATATTGGAATATCTGCTGTATAACCTTGATTTTGTTGATTGGTAGGATTGTGATACTTTTTTCTGCATTAGATCTGTTCAGGTACTTTGCCAAACTGGAAAACAAAGGAAAGAAAAATACATATGTTTTTCCTGACATCTGTTTACCACCTATATGCTTACTATTGCAAAAAACTTCTACAGGAGCAGCGTTTTATAAAACCTGCCCTGTTTTCTGTGGTGGGCAGCCAACCAGAATGGCTTGTCAAGACATCCACGCATGGTGCATCCGGCGCTGTACTTGCGGATATTGTCATAGGAAAAGGTATTGCCTGATAGAGGGGAAATCTGCCACCTTTTAAAGAATAAGATTTGCCTTTCAGTCTGAAAAAATTCATCAAGGAGCATATACATACTAATATTTTCTTCCACAAAATCACCGAGACATTTAAGTGATCAAGCAAGGTGGGATGTGCACGCAACAAAGCCATGTTTTCTCCTTTAGGTGGCTTTCCTTTTCATTACTTGTATTACCTGCAAGTACCTAAAGGGAGTATCGCAAATGCTTGATGAATTAAAAATTCTTCCTCTTTTAAAATTCTTGAAAACTCTGTCTTAAAGCTGAATCAGACATGTTAAGTAGGCTTGCTGCAGTCTAAATATTGATGGATAGCAACATTTTTATACATAGCACACTTTAGAATACGATAAAGTGGCTTTTCTTTCCTCAGCATCTTTCCAGATGCTGTGTAAAGTAATCTACGTAAATCTAACTATTACAGATTAACCTTCTTAGCTGTCAGGTTGCAGCTTTTATTTATGTTTTTGCTGATCAGATTAAAAATGCTGCAGACACAGGTTGTGTTGTTAATATTAAATTTTGTATTCCGGTCTGTAATAAATGACTTTCCTCTGTGCATTGGAAAAACTGGTTAGTAGAGCTCAAAGAGTTTTAATTAGTAGGCTGTTTATGAGACAGAACAAGTATTCTGAGTCATTGTTCAGGACTACTGTGAAATTTCTTAGTGTTGTGATGGCTTTTGTTTTTCGTTGTTTGACAGAGGCTGAGATACAAAACCTGAAATGTTGCTGAATTAAATCATTTAATGACAAAATTACCGGGGCTTTTTGAATTTGCAGTCAGCCAGGTTTTCGGATATTGGTGCTGCGGTATATTGTTACATCTTACTATTTTTGTTTTGCAAAACAAACTTGTTTTTCTCCAGTTCTGTGTGCCTCTGCTACTTCCTTTAGGCTGGAAGTGTTACTGCTGCTATTTCCACATAAAATGTTCCCAGGTTTGAGGATGCACTGGATTTTCATATCTCAGCCATGCCTCTCTTAATTCCTGTGCTTGCATAGTTCTTGGTGAGAGAATGTGTTCTTAGTCTTTTGACAATCTTCCCTATAACCCCAGGTGCCTGTTATTTGTTAGGACATTTATCATAGAATCATAGAATGGTTGGAGTTGGAAAGGACCTTGAAGATCGTGTTCCAACCCCCCTGCCATTGGCAGGGACACCTCCCACTAGACTAGGTTGCTCAAAGCCCTATCAAGCTTGGCCTTAAATACTTCCAGGGGTGGGGCATCCACAACCTCCCTGGTTTTTCACTTCATCCGTGTGGTTCTCCGGTCCATGGTGAAGTTGGGGACCTTGGGCAGTCATGGGCTCTATCAGATTTCTGTCCTGCATTTCTTCTCTCTACCACTCCACTAGAGTAGTGGGTTTTCTCATAAATTTTGACTCCATGCGCCTGGCATCACATTTTTGTGCAGAAGTGTGGTACGTTTGTGCCAAAACTGTGCACATGTGATCATTGCCATCTGTACTTACTGTCCCCTGATGCCTGACCAGAGAAAAATCACTCTTGTTTCTTCTGATTTGCTTTCAGTTTCTGCTCTGTTGTTCACTGAATTTTTTAGCTGCCTTCCACTAAAATTCAGAAATACCAGCGTTTGGGATGGGGTGCAGGAAGGCAAGATAAGTCTGTTGTAATGAAGTGTGTGCCTCTTCCATGGCCTGCCAGTTCACACTGGAGTGCCTATTCTTTTCAGTTTCGGATCATGTAATTTTTTCACTCTTTACTTCATCCCTTATAAGTAACAGCAATATTTCATCTCCTGTCATTGTCTTTACACATCTCAAGTATGTGTAGGCTTTTCTGCATCTCGTTCTAGTCACAATTTAACCAAGGGATAGCCTATTCTAATGTTTAACACTGGAAATACTTTGTATCTTAAGTCGCTCTTAAGCCTTAAGTCATTCCTGATTTTAAAAGCTGCTGGCTGTTGAAATTTGCCTTCAGTTTGTTGCCTGCCTTCTGTTTGTACATACATTTCTTGTTCTAGTTGAGGGCAGCCTTTACCATTCTCCATATATTGCTGGTCCAGCAATGCTGTATCCCCTCTCCATGGGCTTCCAACCACAGATCGTGAGCTTTAAGTAATGCAGTGACTCCTTTAATTCCCATTGCAGACTACTTCCCACACTGATACTTAACGGTTTTTTATGTGCTGATATGTCTTTGGGATTTTTTTCCTGGGTCTATTTGTTTTTGCTTTTTCCTCACTGAATATCATTTTAACTTAGGCTGTTTGTTTCTAAAGATGTCTGCGTTCTCGTGTTTCACTCGTCTCTTCTTCAGCATTGAATTTGCTGTTCGGGATAGACAAGTCATGGCTGTTTCTTGTCCATTCATGCCTGTCCCCAGAACACTGGATTTTTATAGTACAGTCCCTGTTCTGTTCTGGGACAAAGCGGGGAGGAGTGCAGCCTTGCTCTTCTCAGAACAGCTGCTAATTCAGTGACTGTGTGCTCCTTGAAGGAAGGGGGAGGAGAAGATGAAAAGAAGGGAAGCAGGAGATGGCAACTGGGGTAGGGGGTGGAATCCAAATATTTGTTCAGAAATGGAACTCAGTTTTACCTGTGGCAGGAGCAGTAGCTTCTGAAAACCGTATCTAAATCCATTGCTTGCCAGTAGCATGAACGCACCCATGCCTACAGTCGGTTTTTACATTTAAAGGAACTTGGTAGAGGCAGGAAAAGAAAAAAGAAAAAGGAGGATAATACATTCTGCAGCATGAAATGTGGGTGTTGTTTACAAACTGTCTCCAGCCCAGCACAGCTCACAATGGTCCCATAATAAGGTTACTGTCTTAGGCTGGGGGGGGAGAGGCAGTTTTACATCCCTGTTCTAGTGACTCTCTTACTCTGTCCAAGTTCACTCTGGAAATCTTGGTGCCTTTCAGTTTCTCTTCTCCAAAATAGCAATAAAAGTGTTTTCCTCGGTGGTGGTTGTGAGGAAAGGTGTGTTACAGAGATAAAATTCTTCCATGCTATGGTAATGGGAACTGCAGAAGACTCCAGCCAAGTCAGCAGCATCTGTCTCAAACTGCCACTTAGGCTTTGCATGCAGATTAGTCCACGTCCTCAAGTACAGTAATTACACAGCTGACTTTGTGAAAACTCTGTGTAGTATGCAGGTAAGAGCAAAGTCTTGTTTCAGGTGAGATGCAGAACATCTGAAATACTAGAAGCCCTTAACAGACTGTAAGGCACTATTTGCAAGAGTAGGCATGTTCTGTATTGCTGGTATAGTCAAGTTTAAAATGGTGTAATTGCATGTTTTTGAAAGTCGTCTTGAAATTTCTGTGGGAGTAAGATTTTTTTCGGAAGGATCTAGTGGTGCTGGGCAGCAGCAGGCTCTGTCAAAGCACGCTCCATCTTGTTCTGTTTCCTGGATGGATGTTGGGGCTACTCCAGAATAAGAAGCATTACTGTGTCTAATTTTGAAGGATAGCAGCTACTGTCAATTGGTATTTAATTTACATGAGAACTGTTACTGCTTCAGCATCTCTGAAAAATCAAGACATCCAGTTACACCATCTTGCATTAAGGGATTTGTCAAAAGTAGAGAGAAGGACAGAACTCGTGATCTCCTCTGGCACTGTCTGGTGAAGTCAAGCTTTCTAATGACCTTGCTTTCTCTTGTGGGCAGCTTGCGGCTCCTTCTAGGGGGTTTTGCTTTGCTTTTGAGGTCACTGTGTCCAGGTTCTGGTATTTTTCTTCCAAACAGACGTGGAGGTCCAGGGCTTGCAGTTACCTCACTGACACTGATTGTTTGATCACTTCAGCTCCATTGATAAGACTTGTTTCACATTGTAGGCACCTCCTCTTTTTATTTTATTCCCCTTTTATTTTTCTAGGCTTGTTGTCATGGTATCTGGCACTTCCCATTCAGATATTAAAATTGAGTGAGTGGTGTCTGTATGTCTGGTTCATTTTCCCTCTTATCCTCTCCCCAAGGGAGAGTTTTACGTGGGATGTAGCATGCCGTTTGCAAGGGCTTCCTTTTGGGGATTTTTTATTTATATTTTTTTTTAATCGCATAGCAGCATCTCTGTTGGAGAAGGGCTGGTACGAAGAAGCCCCTTCCACTTGGACTGGGGTATATTAAATCCTGCATCCGTAGAGCTCCCGTGAGAGCTCATCATACAACTTGTGACTCCCTTGAGCCCCCCAAAAAAGCCTGTCTCCAGAGCAAATGTGCTTTTATTTGAGATCCTCTGGCACTGCCAGGATGAAGGAAGCGATAGGAATTTTCTCCCTGCAGATTTCCTATGGAGAGGGCCCAGCCTTCGCTATTGGGGTATCGAGGCTCTGATACCTGTGGGGGGAGACCATCAGGAATCTTGTCCCATCTGAGCGGGTTTGTGTCAGCACGTGTGCCTTTACGGATGCTCTGGTTGGGCTTCCGCCTATGCAACATAGGTATTTTCCCTGATGTTTGGGTTTAGAATTGCTTATTTATTATCAAGTATGAACATTTTTTGAGAAGGGATCTGTTATAAGGGTTACCCAGTGTGAGCCTGGAAGAAGGATCTACTGACACTCCAATTTCACTGGTGGCTATTTTTAGCCAAGGATAAGTCATGCTCCTTAATCGTAGGTGCAGTGTAGCATCAAAGCGTATCTGGGGCTGTAGATTGGATTGCATTTAAATACAGCTGACTCTTCCTAATCTAGAGGAAAATGCTCGAAAGAGCTAACAAGGGCACCTGAAATACAGTAATTTGATGGAAGGCTTCCAAACAAAACTTGTACCCAGTCACCTTCCTGCAAAAGGCAAAAAACAAGCTATTTGCTACTTACCCTTCTCTTGATTTTTTTGCTTTGAGGAAAGAACACACATCTTTCCCTAAATTCCTGTAAGAGCATGTTATATTGTAATGGAAGGATGCTTTCTTGCTATTCAAGGACAATGTGTGTTAAATCCTAGTCTGTACAAATAAAATGTCTGTGTTCTAATTGAGCTGTAGGCTAAATGGGTGCTGTGATAACCTGTTCTGTGCTTAGTGCAGTTCTTTATCTTCACAGTCGGATTATGGTGAATTGTGTCAGTGACAGTCTCAGCTCAATTGTTTGGTCCTAGTTTCTGTGTACAGTGTTCCTGTTTCCCCCCCCTCCCAATTTGCTGTGGCTGCAGCATGCGGGGCTGTGCTAACAGCAGGCCCTTCTTGATGAAGGGGTGGAGAATGAATGTGACTGGTATTACTGGGATTAAAAAGTACTAGAGAAGAAGCAGGGCTTGAACTGGTCTCGTGATCAGATCTCACTTGCCCTTAATCTGAATCTTTTTTTCTGTATTTTAACTCCTTTTTTAGGTAAAAACATCTACTTGGTAACTGCTATAGAAACCAGTAATAAATGTAAAAAAAAAATAATGAAGAAAGCAATTCACTTGACCCTCCTTGTGCGTTCTGAATGTGTCTTTTCAAGGTCGTTGATGTAACCTTCTCCAAAAGCTTTTCATGCGAGTTGCAGTTATTCTTTGTCCTTCCAGGAATGCGTTTAAAACCCTTCTGAAAGGCTTTGGAGGCTTAGAGGGGTTGTGTACTGAAATGGGACTGCCAGCTGGGGCAGGGCTTGCCCTGAACATCGGTCAGGCTCTTCTGTTAATATTTTTAGAAGGTGGAAAGCATAAGGCTTCTTCTTGCCCATCCCGCTCTTGGCTGTTTTCCTTGCATGCCATCCATAGGTGGCATTTATTAGGAACATCTGCAGTTCTGTGGAATTGGGGAAGGTTGAAGAGTGTGTATGTAGGTCTGCTTGGAAGAGTCACAGCTGAAGAGCAAGTTGAGTTCAGCTGCTTCGATAGAGAGAACCTCCTTGCCCTGGCACCATTTTCTTCCCTAAATGTTTGCTGAGATTGGAACAGGTAAGAACTAGAGCCAGGAGGCTTGGGGAATTCATGGTGAGCATTATTTTCTCTTTCGGTCCCAAACCTGGAATGACTGAAGGCTGTTACTGTCTGACGGCTTCTGCCTGACTAATATGAGATGAGCTGTCAGACGTGGCCTACTTCTGAAGGAAGGGATTGTGTCAGAAAAGCATCGGTGCTCGGTGGCGTTCATGTTATGGCTGTCAGGCGGGCAACTTTAATTAGGTTTTACATTTGGGCAAGAGATGACAAAACCATGATTTAAGACAGTTTGCCTTGTTGCTGTTCTATGCTGTGCTTGTTTTCATGAGTGATTTAATAGTGGAGACCATAGTCCTTTAATGCAACTTTGCTTGTAACTTACTTCCAAGAAAAAAGGGTATTTTAAAAGCTTTTTTAGCTTAGCTGGTCACAGGTGAACAACTCAAGCTTGTACTCCTTTGTGTGTTGCTTTTAGAATAGTTTCTGGCAATAGGGAGACTCCAGACTTCACTGAGAAGTTTACTTGAGCTTTTCCAGTGGGAATGGTTGCAGTAGGAGCTGTATGGAGAACAACCCGCAGAAGCTGTGTCTTCCTAGAGTTTCAGAGCAGAAGAGTAAGCACTTAATGCATCTCACCAAGCCCTTCCCTAAATTAATTTCTGCTTGAGCTAAAGCATAGCTTTTAGAAAAAAAAGGAAAAAAAACAAATCTGAACTTCAAGAATTTCCAGTAGTTAAAAGAGCTGACAAAATGGTTGGTGCGTGGTTAAAATAATGTTACCATCAATGTCAAAAACAGAACAAATGCTTTCCCCAGGAAAACAGCCTTTGCTTTGTTGTTTCTAATGCAGTTTCTCCTGTTTCAACTGCCAAGCAGTGGGACTTTGGATACATAACTGTTTTATCTGCTGGACTGAATTTTTAAAAAAAAAATAATCTGTATTTTTACATACAGTATTAGTGATGAGTACTAATGTAGTACTGCTGAGGTTCAGCTTAACTTTTTTGATCAGGCAGACAGGTTGACCCCCATCTTTCACTTGAAAGACTTAATGTGTTTTGGGGTTTTTTAAGTTGTATAGCGTGTTCCGTGGCTCCATCGCCAAAGCATCAGTATCTTTCTCGAAGCACATACACCAGGAGGGTTGGGCTCCACACTTTGGCAACAAAAGGTGCAACCAGATCAGAAACAGCAATCTTTCTCTCCCTTTTGCAAGTCTGTGGCTTTTATGCCAAAAGAAATCATGTTAACCCTTTTAGCAGCATTGTGAGCTTGAGATGTGGTTGATTATTCATCATGCTCCAAGTCCTTAATTTTGCATTTGGAAGGTGTGCAATGGTTCTTGGTTTATTTGGATGTGATCTTAGGTTTGTGGTATCTAAATACATGTAGTTTACTGAGGAGGTCAAATTGCTTTGTACCTTTGTTTTTTCCTCTTTGTTGTTATCTCATCCCATCTTTCTGCAGTCAGTCTTCAGGAGCAAGGCGTTTGGTTTTTTCCACTCATTGATGGAAATAAACAGTGTGGGACCAAGATCTGTTTCCTGAGACACCTGCAGGAAAATGTCTTTCTGGTCATTTCCTATTCACAATTTTGTTAGAGATCTGTTGGCTGATTATGTTTTAATCCGTTTAATGTGTACCATGTTAATTTTGCTTTAGTCAATTAACAAGCAGTACCAAATAAAGTGCTTTATAGAAGACCAAATATATCAGTGCTATTAAATTGACATTCTTAAAATTTAAGTCAAACTTGTAATCTCATCAAGAAGGATGTCAGTTTAGTTTGACAGAATCTATTTTCCATAGACCTAATTTGATTGACATTGATTTTATTACCCTTCTCTAATTCTTTATTATTAGAGTCCAGTATCAAATATTCTATAATTTTGCCTTGCTCAGCATTAGAGTGGACCTGTAATTACTTGGGTCATTCAGTCCTTCCTTTCTGAATTTCAGTGTAAAACTGCCTTTCCTCCAGGCACCTGGAATTCGTTCAGTGCTGTAAGAATTACTGAAAATCGCAAGAGAGCAGTTTGCTGCTTTTTGGAGTCTATTCTGTGCAAGCAATCCAGATCATCTCATTTAAAGATGTCTAATTTTGGGAGCTCCTGTTTAACATCCACCTGGGTTGCTAGTTAGAACTTCATAGAGCTGCTTCAGGTGAACATAACACATCTGTTTTCTCTGTACTGTTACTATTGCTATCTGCTGGTGAGTCAGCATGAGTGTTAAAGGATCTTTTTTTCTGTAGTCTAAAAAAAAAAAGCTTTTGTTATTCTGACCTTTGCTAGCCAGAGATCTTATTTGGGGAATTTTTGTTTCTTTTTCCTGTGACTCTTTTATGCTCTAACTCACACTGATTTCTGGTTTCCCTTTATCTCTTAATTTAAATATAGAATTTGCCTAAGCAGACTGCTTTAGAAAGGAAGTAAAGGTTTTTAAGTAGCATCACCTTTTTCATAGCTCTGGGGTTTTGGATGCAGGGATAAATGTTATAAACAGGGTATATTATTTTTTTCCATATTCTCTCATTATTGGTTTTAATCTTGTCGACTTTAAGCTCTGTGAAATAAAGCCTGCTAAAATATGAAATATGCAGTTTACCAACTTGGGTTTGGCTTTGCACGTGGGTTTTAAGATTGAGTCCTTGATCATTTTTTAACCTTAGCATTGCTCGCTTTGGACCTGTTCCTTACCAGATCATGTGAGGTCTGCTATGAATTCTCTGCAAGCTAGATAAAATGTTCAGAAAGAGCAATGGTAACAGCGCTATAACAAGGTGTTGTTTTCAGATCATCTAGAAATATCTCTTGCCTGCCCTACTGAATCGCAGCATGTGATGAACTATTGGATTCCAAATCGCAGAAAATATTTACTATTTACGGTGCTGTTCCTGGGAAGTGTAGCATGGGAATGAACTTCAGTGTCTATGTGGGATCCCACTGAGAGGTCCAGCTGCTTGCTTCGTGCTGCCAGATTGCGTCCAAAGAAATGTTACCCTTTTTGAGCACATGCAATAAGAAAGAGTACATGATGGGGAGGGGGGGACGACACACCTGAAAGTTCATACCGCTTCACCATTTTCTGGAACAAATCCTTCTTTTCTTTCTCTACCAGTAACAATTTTTAGTTCTTTCGCATCTTGAGTCTGTGTTTTGTCTGACATAAGGTGTATGGCTCTTGAGAGTAATTTGAAAATAATATTTTTAGCTGGGTATATAATTTTTTTTATTTCTTAGCTGTAAATGTTTAGCATGCTAGAACTTTATGATGTCTGCCAGCAGTCATAAAGCTTTTCACAAGTTGGGTGGGTTTTTTTCTAGCTTTCTTCCCCCCACACCCCCCTTTTTTTTTTTTTCAGATGAAGGTTTGTATGTGTCTGTCTTCATTAAATTGTGGTGTTCAGAGGAGATGCTTGAAAACCCAAAATAAACCAAACAAAATATACCCCTGAAGTGGCAATCGTAATGGAGAGATTTTTCTCCCTTCAGCTTCATTGGTACAAAGCAGAGCGAATAGTGTAAAGCAGCAGCAGGGATTTGCCAACTGAACCAAGATAAGATGCCAGTAGGCTGCAGAGGGTGTGGGGTTGAAGGCTTTTCTCTTCTTTCCAGATAAAATGAGGATTTTTTTTAATTGGGAGAAAGTTAGGGTGGGTCTACTTAGCATTCTACGCGCTGATTTGTATATTGCTGATACCAGTATATTTGATAACAAATCACAAGCAAGAGTTTGAGTAACAGGCTTTAAATTCTATTACAAGCTTTATGTATTTCATGATGTTCAGGAGTACATACAAACAAAGAAGTCATATTTCTGTTTACCTAGGCTAAGCAAAATTTTCTGACAGTGTAGCTTTATGACAGTTTTCTTTAGGCCAAGTTCTGTGTGCACAGACAGCTTTGCTCCCGTTGAAAGTCCTTATCCTTCACCTTGGAGAAAATATTTGTTTCCAGTTGGTAGTGAGAAGCTGAGATGATAATATCTGAGTAACTTGAATATTGTTACTGGAAAACTCCAGAAAAGGATTGAATGGTCTATGGAGTTCTTTGTATCATTCTTGTATTGCTGTAATTTCCCTTTCCATACAGATTATTTTGTTAAAGCGTTTGTTATCCATGATCTCTTCATTCAGAAGTGAGATATTATCAAAAATCATGGTATATATTGTAGGTGTTGATCGGTCCGTATGCCTTGGGAATAACGGTGGCTGGACATGGAAGCCTAAGTGTGGAGACTCACGTAAATGCTGACGCGAAGTCACCTTTTCCTGTTATCTCTGTACCTTTGAAGGTTAATAGATAGTTAAGAAGAAAAATAGGCACAGGTGTGTCTGTATATAAATATATGTCTGTATATAAATATACACCAGAAAACTGTGGCTGTCTGAGCTCTGATCCTTGTGTTTCCCATCCTATGTAAAAACAGCTTTATTGCCTACAGAATAGCTGCCTCCTGCCTTGGGACTGTTTAGGATTAAATGTATTAAGGGTCTGGTGTGTTCGGAGGCACAGGGATTGGGACTGTATAAAATATCTCAGGCAGACAAGAGGAGGGGGGGCATGGCATGGAAAGTATCTTTACAGTATTTCTGCTCCAGGCTTCATGCTCAGTCAGACTTCAGCTCATTCTCAGTTAACGTCATGTAACTTGGGTAGGAATATTTTTGTTGAGATTAATTCGGCTCCCCAGGAAGACGGGGTATGTTCTTATGCTTTTTTTTTTTCCTGAAGTTATATTCATTGGATGGAATTGCTTCCTGGCTATAGTGTAGGGTAAAGCAGCCATTTCTTCTCGTTACGCCTGCATGTGGGCATTTCAGGCATGAGCTGCAGCGTTTCCATGGGTTTTTAAGGTCTTCCATGGCATAGTTAGCAGCTTTCAGTGCTTTGCTGGGCTTTTGTAAAACAGAAGCGCTCCCTGCATTTGTGATACAGCAAACGCTGTATTTTTGGTGGCGTCTGACTTTGAGAAGCGCACAGATGCTTTTTTGTGGTCCAGGAGACAAAGAAACAAAGCTTTGTGCTGGGGAGGCAGGATCCCTGCCTGCAGGGTACATCAAGGCGCTTGGTGTGCAGCTGCTTCCCCAACCTCCGCTTGCTCCCGGTGAGCGGGAGCCGGGTTGCCGGTTGCTGCTCCCGTGGATTGGAATCTTCCACAAGTGCCGTCCTTCTCCTCGGGAGGATTTGGGTTTTTTCCCCACGTGTTTTCCTTCCTCACTGCCTGGGAGCAGGAGCACTTTGGTCCCCTGGTGCCTGGCAGCAGGTCGCCTTTTTCTTGCTTTCCAGATACGCTAAAGGGCATAAAAACGAACGTGGCTGAAATGCAGAACTTCTCTGCTTAGGTTTGTTTATTCCTGAGACCTGTTTATCTGTGGTTTCAAGTGTATGTGCTTTTAATAGTACTGAAATAAAAAATCAGAATGGCTGTGTTTTCCAAATGTGCAAAATAACTTCAGTAGGAGGCTTGAGGAGGAAGGGATCTGGAAGCGGCTGTCTGTCGTGTCGCATTAATAGAATTGATGCTGCAAAACTGGTACTTGGGAACAGGGAGAAGACACAGCGCTGGAAGGGCTTCTCGCAGCCCTGTCCCTGTGCCGTGTCACTGAGTGTCCCTGGTGTGACCAGCCCGACCTCTCAGCTCCGTCTTACCTATCCCAGCTACCAGCTGGGTGTCCTTGTTCTGCTACAAACACAGAACTCACTTGTGAAACAGAAGCTGCCGAAATGATTTTTGGCTGCTGGAGTGGTCTCCTGCCATCCCCTGTGCGGCAGCAGTGGTTGGGCTGGTTTGGGTTTTGCCGTCATCCGGAATACGGGGAGGAGAAGCTTTCATGCGACCCCATCTCCTGCAGTTTGGTCTGTCCTTCCCCTTCCTGCTCCCTGGGCGATCAAATAAGATGCAAAGGTTGCTGTCTGTTTGTCAGCTGCTTTTCAAGGTTAGCATTAAAACGCTGTTTCCTAATTTTTGCATTTTAAAGCTCTTAGAAACTTATTTATAAACAGGGTCAAAACTGTGTGTGTGGGTTGGTGGTGGTTTGGGGTTTTTTTCATCATTTTTAGAAGAGGTGGCCTCGTTACTGCTCTGATAGGTCAGCCAGTTACATTTATTAGGAACTCAGCACAAAACTATTACACAATTCTGCTGCTGTCAAGCCTCGTCCAAGCTTCTCGGTGAACTCCTGGGGAAAGCAGGGTTTGAGGGGTTGCTTCTTGGTTTTTAAAGTAGAATCTTCAGAATAACAATTTAAAATTTTTATGTTGGCTTCCCCTGTGTGAAGGAGATAATAAAATGGCCAAGAACAGCACAGAGACCATAGGGGAAAGCAGGGTTGAAACAAATGGCATAAGATAATCGTGCACCCACCTTGCAGGTTGTTCCTGTGCTTTAAAAAATAAAATAAAAAGACTGAGTCCTTTTTTTCTTGTGTTTCAACAGGGCAGAGTTTAGGATATGGATTCGTTAACTATATTGATCCAAAGGATGCAGAGAAAGCCATTAACACTTTAAATGGACTCAGACTCCAGACCAAAACCATAAAGGTAAGACAATATAAAGCACCTTCTGCTCAATTTGGGAAGTAGAGGAAGTAGTTGAAAGTTTCTGGCGATTTCGTCGCTATGGCTATATTAATCTCCATTGTAAGGGCACTTGATGAATTGAGCTCCTCCTTGGAACAATGGGGAGGACAAACAAAATGAAGTCTCTGAAATTGCTGCCGTTAAAGGGGGGAAAGTAACAGGAAGCTCTTCAAAGCATTGCAGTGGGGCTTAAAGGTGGAATAAAGCAGCCGTAGTGATACTGTTACCCATAAACAAAGGTGAAGTATGTGATGCTGTATTCATAACTTACACGTTTTCTTGTGTTTTAATGGGAAATACCTTGACATGGAGCTCTCGTTCAGTGACACTAGTGTTACTTTCAGGTGCTGAAAGTATGTCTTTCCGGAGCTAAAATGTGTCATTCTCAAAAGAAAAATATACATTTCTCAGTTTCCATATCCTTAGTTTGATTTATTCTTTTAAAAGCTGGAGGGATTAGAGATCCCATTGAAGTCGCTCAGTTCATTGTTGTAATAGGCCATTAGTTATTCAACGACCTTCTTTAGTGGTCTCACAAGAAAAGCAAGTTTCTACACTGTCACGTTTTTTGCTGCATGGCTGATAAAGCTTTTCAGAAACAGCTTTGGGATGATTTCCCCATTCCGAATTCTGACAAATAATACAGTTCAAGGAATATGAATCAAAAAATTGAAGAGGCGCAAATAGATCTGATTCAGATTATCTGAAACTGCCTTGGTCATATTTGAATGTTGGCTTTTGATGTGTACCACTTCTTTAATTTTTCTTCCATACTTAATTTGTATTTCCAAGCTAAAAGTGTTAACATAAAAATAGGACTTTTTCACTTTGAAAATATTGGTACAAATAATATCAGTGGTTTTTCTATCTTGCAAAAAAGATACTGTGCAGTAAATACTGGAATTGTACTTACCCTACCTAAAAGTTTTGGCTTGAACAAAGTGGTATTCGCTAAAGCAAAAAAAACTTGCTGGATTCCTGTGCATCTCTAGGAATTTTTTCAAGCACAGTTTTGTGTTGTTTTTGTTTTTTTTTTCCCTGTTCTGTTTGAGTGAAGAGCAGAAACCCTGAGCCCTGAGGGTTCTGAATGTTGTGAAACAACTGTATGGATTACACAGAGAAGGCTACTTCCAGACCTCCCTTAGACCAACCTGGTTCCATCCCATAGGAATATGTATGTGGGCCATATATCAAAATACTCACAGCATGGTTTTGTAGATTTAAATAGAAAAATTTATGGGAATATATAAGGCAAAGCAGCAAAATCTACCATGTTATCTACTGCTGCAGGTGGAAATGCATGCTCGGACTCAGTAAAAAGTTGGGCAGTAAGTTGCTCTCCAAATTGCTTTTAAGGGCACAATATCAGGAAAAATAAAAGATTTTGAAAATAGTAAGCTGTGTTCTAAATACTCTATTAAAAGTTCAGTGGAACTCAAAAAATCTAGATGGGTTTTTAATGCAGCACTTCCATATTTTAAATGTTTTTCAGCGTTAGCAAAGGTGCTACATTTCTTGTCCAAAGTACCGATGTTGCTTTCCCTGTTTTTGATGCTGTGAGCCAGAGCAATGCTGCTGTATTTGTAATTTTCCAAGGCTACAGGAGATATAGGAGCTACGAAAATGTTTCCAAAAACTTCAACCCACCCCAGCTATTATTTCACTTCTCCCTTGCCTGTGGAACTGAACTGTTATACCTTCCTTTTTATTGGTATAGTAAGATGATTATTATCCAGGAGCTTCCCTTGCTAAAATGTTGCGGAATGGTTTTTTTCTTTAATTTTTTTTTCAATTCAGTGTAACTCTTACAAATACAAGTACTTAACTAGGTTTGACTTTTTCATGCTCATTAATAGCTAATAAACTTTTACAGAAAACATAAAATTTTGTTGGACTCTTGAAAGCTGTTAAAAACCAATAATAATCAGAGACAGACCTAGCCTACAAGCACAGGATCTGGATAATTTCTTCAGTGGTTGGGAACATGTATAGGCTTTTTTTAAAACAAAATGGTTTTCAAGTCTTGTTTCTACAGTTGTCTAAAACCAAACCGTAGGAGTTGGCTATTAAAATAGCTGAGCTTTGGACACTCAGACATCTAATCAGCAGTTTCCAAACCAATTTTTAATTGCTGAATTGTGTTACCTCACTTTATCCCTTTGGGGGGGTGTTGTATTTTTAGGTTTGTTTTCCTCTTAATCTTAGTAAACTTGGTCTACTTCCCTGGTTCTGTGATGGGGATAGAGGTTTCCTGATGTTTGCAGAGTGGTAAACGATGGTTGTTTTACTGTGCCAGCAGTCCCCCTGTTGCTGTTGATGCCCTTCATTTCTGAAGGGTTGAGGTGAGAAATCCTCCTCAGCACCAATGAAGTCTCCGAGCTTCCCCGTTGCCCCCACATGCCCCTTTCTAGCGTCTCACTGTGATTCATTATAAGGTTGAAGTATTTTAATTCCTGGAATGACTATATTTAATTATCAGAGCCAATTGTTTTTAGTCTAGCTAAGTCCCCTTTACAGTTATTAAAAATGCAGTCTCAGTGCATTAAAAAAGCCTGTCTCAACAGAACATGTAGGAAGGGATTTGGTGGCATATAGTTCTCCAGGCTTAAAAAAAAAACATTTAGTACTAGAGTAACATTGAGCTGGAAAAGTACTGAGCATTACTTTATTCTGTTTTCTTCCTGAGCATGGTCAGGTTTTATGCCCCGGAATGAGTCCGTAGCGTCCTCTTGATGGATAGGCTGAACCTCGGCCTCTGCCCGTGCGCGCTGGCAAACCTGGCCCTGCAGGTAGCATCGCTCTGGCTACCTCTTGTTTGCAAGCTTTCAGTGGGAAGTTGAAATGAATAACCTGTGAAAAGCCCTTTTTGGGGGGCCGGTTACTCCTGTTTGCCAAGGTCACCTTGGTCCTGCTGGCTGTGTCCCATCTCCCTGCTCAAACTGGTCACGGGCTCTCCTGTCCCCCTGCGCACCAAAGCTGAACGTGAGCTGGCTTTGAGTGTGACATGCTTGCACTCAAGTTTTTGACCCCATAAGGCTTAACGCCTGCTTAAAAAAATTTATTTTTTTTTTCTGCCTGTGTCCCCAGATCCTGTCCTTTTCACTTCTGTAATGTTTTTGTGGCAGCTTAATGTTCTCTCTCTCCTGATGCCTTGCAAAACAGCCATGCAGTCACAGGAGGAACTGGTTTTATAGCAGGATCAGCAAAACAACTAGGCACAGTCTGCTCTCAGATGTGCCGACTAAAATAACTGAAGAAATGTTCTTTTTTATTATTTCATTGTAACAATAAATAATCCCTTTCCACTCCAGCAGCTAAAATATTTATGTGCATTTTATTTAAGTCAATGATGCCCTTTCAAGTCAAAGTCGAGAGGTGACTATTTACAGAATATCTGTTTGGGGAGAGCATTGAAGGAAGTGTTCTGTGTTTGGTGGTAATAGGTTATACACGTTGCGTTCCTCCTCAGCTGATCGTAGTGCATATTTTATTTACGCCATTTTGTAGCAGCATCATCATCTTGTGAGGGAGAAGGACTTCACTTGATTATTTTTTTTTCTTACAGCCAAAGCTTGACATAATTCTACAAAACAGCTCAGAACGAGGGAAGATACAGCGTGTGGTGAAATAAATATATATTCCAGAAATTGAATCTATTTTTAGAAATTAAATTTGCCCATCCATAAAAGCATATGAAAGGTCACTGCTGCTGTTGAAGATTGCCTGGCAATTCAGTTGCATCAAATATCAGAAAGAAAATAAGATGTGTGCTGCACAGGGTACAGATTGCTTAAACTGTGCAGCTTTGCCCTGGGAAAAAAAAAGGACAGCATCTGAAAGGATGTGAAGGAAGCGTTTTAGCATTTACATGGGGAGTCAGGTGACCTGGCTTCATGTTGGGGGGACACGAACAAGGGCAGAACAGAGTTTTGAAGGAAGTTTTAAATCTAAAAAGAGCCAGTGACCCCCTGAAGTGCAATCTTGTGTCCCCCTCTTCTTCCTTTTCTCTGCCTGAGAAATAGGTTGGTTTCTTTCTTCCCTCCCAGGAGCAGGTTGCCTGCTGTGACGCTGCTGGAGCAGAGAGACGTCTGCAGGGAGGGGAGAAGGAATCTGGGTTCTCCGAGCCCTCGATGCCTTCCAGTTTTTACATCCATCGAATATATCCAATGATAAAATACCAGTCAGATAGGATTGTTCCTCTGTGGTCAGAGGTTTCTCTAATGATTTTAATTTTCAGATAAATGAATAAATAGCATGGAATATAGCTACTGCTATTTTGACACTTCCTGTTGTTAGTTGAGAATGTTTATTTATGCATTAGCCTCCTCTTTTGATAGGACTGGATGGTTCTAGTTGAAAAGACAGAGGTAGGGCTGTGGGAGAAGGTACTCCTGTGTTTTGTGGAACTGAAGTAGCAATGTTACTGCTCCAAGATCTTGCTATTAATCTTGGCTTCCCTGGCGTTTTTCAAAATGCCAGGTATTTCTACAAAATTCAGGCTCTAAATCTGTCCATGTTAATTCTTGTAATTGTCTGCAAAACTACAACCCGTCCTGTCACTGTAGGGTAACCAAATAACAGCAGCCTCAGACTTCTCCGTCCTACAAAGTCATTTGTCAAAAAGATTGCCTTCCAGTGGTGCTCCGGGCTGGAGGAAGGGTGGGAGGCACTGAGCAGGGCAGTAGGAGGAGGAAGGCGGCTGCGGCAGCGAGCCGTGGGGAAGAGCTGCATCTTCTGCATCCCTTCCCAAACTACTTGGGAGGTGTTGAAGGTGTGTGGGGGGGGAAACACTTATACCCTACAGTTGGAATTACAGCCAGAATTTTCTGGCTTGCTGGTGGTTACGGTCGCAGAGCTCTGATGCCGAGTGCCTGTGGTGCAATGCTCTTGATGAAAACCTTGTGTTTTCCACCTGTATTCTCTGTAGTCTCCACAGGGACTGCTCACCACCAAGCTGGCTGACCACGAGCTGCTTCTCCCAGTAAAGAAATGGGATGCTGCGTGAGGCCAGGTGCGAAGGACGGGGTGTGTGGAGAGATGTGGGGATGCTCTAATTTGAGGAGATCGAGGGGCTGTGAAAACAGAATACTGGGGGGAAGGCTCAGAGTGAGGGCTTGGTTGTTGTGTGAGGGAGAGGATGGAGAGTCCGGAAGGGTGGGAGATACTGGGAGGGGGCTGAGCGTGTCGGGCTGTGGCACAGGGGATTTGTGCGTTTCCCGTATACGCAGTTGTATTGAGCTCCCTGTGCCTACAGAGACACAGCAAAGGATGCACCACAAGTGCTGCTCTGCCCGTCGCCTGCCTTTCCCCCAAGCTCCAGAAGAACGTGGTAGAGGTGCAAAAGGACACATGCTCCTTTCCTCTCCTGAAAATGTAGATGTCGGTCACTTTCAAGGTGCAGATCTGGGATTTACTTGTTCCACAGTTCCTTTTAAAATTCAGGGAGTCGCCTGCTCTGTTTTGTGGTAGTTGCAGAGTTACTTATAAGAGAGGTCATCTGCTGTGACTGCTCCACCCGGGGGTAAAAACCTTGCACAAGAAAACTTAAAGATGCCACAGACCTGGAAAGCCTCTACTAAGTTTATTTCATTTTTAATCTTCAGCAGCCTCTGTCTGTGTAATCTTTTGGATTTTGTAGTGCTTGTTAACGAATCCTCTTCCACTCTGTGCCCTTAGTGATGCTGTGGCTCGAAGGACCTTTCAGTACGGGGTTTGAAAGCACAGATCTGGCTCAGCCGCTTTCAGCGGGCACCAGAGAGTCTTTACCTGTTAGTTTTGTGCATCTTCACTTAATCGAGATTTCTTTTTAACTGCTTCAGTTTTGCCAATGAGTCCTTTTCATTCCACAGAGCCGGAGCAATTATTTCTGTTAGCCTTGCTCCTGATACCGCCAGAGTGCTTCTAGGCTGTTATCTATGGATGTCTGTCTTGAAATGATGGGATAGACAATTGTATCTTACCTGCAATCATAATTAATCCCAGTAAAATGGCACTGAATTGCTCAGCAGTAAAGTGTATCATCAGTCCCCTCCATCCTCCAGCCAAGGGCCTGGAGAAGAGAAAGGACAAAGCACTGCAAGCGGAGGGTGTGAGAATATTACTGATTTTTGGTCTTCAGCCTCTGAACCAGTGTGCTTGCTCTGACAAAGCATGCAGCTTTCACAGGAGGGTTTCTTAAATCTGTGGTTTTGCACAAAATTAGGATATGGACAGAGACTGGGAATGTCTCTCCTGGCCATAGCCCATCCTCTGGTGTTAAGCAGATTTTATTTCTAGTTCTGTATGTGCATGGAACAGGTGAGATTGTGCTTATTTGCACGTGTGAACCTCTTTAAGCAGTCATGTTAAAGCACTTCCACTGTGTATCAGTGGAAGAGGAGGCAGTAAGTGGAGGAAGGGTTGTCCCCATTTTGTGTTTCAACCTCGGGCAGGAAAAAAAGCAAAATGACTCACCCCAGAAGTCATGCAGGAAATCTTACATCTCGGAGAGTGTCATGCAAAGAGGCGAAGCAAAGCTTTTTAGAATTGAGGTCATCGAGAAGTTCAGTGTTTTTTAGATGTTACACAGGCTCTTTTGGAAACTGTCCATGAGGTGCAGTCGGTGTTAAGCACCTCCTTACACTTGTGGCTGGAGAGATGTCCTGGGGATTGCAGGTGCTGCCGATGGGTGGGTTGGTGGCCTGCAGATGCCTGAGCAAAGGCTCCTGACTAGTCTCATGTTCCCCAGGTGAATAACACGAGATAGAGCAAGACACGCATCTCCTTGGAGAAGTTCTGGTTTTGAAAGTCACGAGATGCTAGGTTGCATGTCAGCGGATGTTTATGACCGGGGCAGGGTGGCTCTGCTGGCGGAGCGCATCATTTCAGGGAAGGAATGTGCCCTTTCTTTTTGGGGCTGGATTTCGGGAAGAGGCTTCTAGAAATGGACTTAGTGTTTGAGAAGTCCAAGATTCGCACACGAGCTGAAGGCATCTCGTATGATGAGCAGCGGCAAAGCTGCTTGTCAGAGTTTAAGTGGTTGCTGTTACGTATCCAGCATCTCGCCTCTGTAAGACAAATGGGATGCGTTCATGCCTCTGGGTGCCTTTGCTGTGGGCTCCAGCTTGGAAAGGCCAGACTGATTCAATTTACCTTCTGCAAAGTCTCGAGGTTAAAAATTTTTCAGAAAGTTTTCTGTGTTGGGAGAACGGGGAGGAAATCAATAGGGAAGATAATTACTTTAACTTGGAGATATTTTTCTCTGCTCCTGAACAAAAATGTGCATTACCACAGAAGATACGAAAGGCTGGACCTCATGACTCTGCAGTAGCGTTTGGAGACAGCGGTGCAGACTCTGGAGATGGCTGTTTGTGCTGAAGAGAAGCCCTTCCGTGGACTAATGTTCAATGTCAGATGAGAAATATCCTAGCAAATGTTTTTCACAGTTAATATACATATATTTATAGAAACTAACATCAGAGGCCAGCAAGCCATAAAATGAATTGTACAATATTTTATTATCTCCCTTGCAAATTTGACCAAAGAACTACAAAATGATCTTACGCAGTGAACTATAACACTATTGTTCGCCCTCCAACTGTCACACAAAGGGACAAACACTTTAATGTTGAGAAATGCCTGGGTCAAACAGTAGTTTGGCATTCTCCAGCTCGTTTATTTGAATATTTTTTTTTGTGGTGGGTAGGATTTCCATGTTCTCTTTTTTTTTTCTTTGTATTTTTTTTAAACAGTTTCATTATAGGGTGCTAACACTTGCTGTGAGCTAAATAAAAAAAAAAATTATACTAAAGTGTGAATATAAAGAATTAATGCAGCATCCTCACCTAGTGCTTTGCAGTTTTCAGTGATAAAATGGGAGCTGGCCTTGGCTCCCATTTTAACTTGCATAGCACAAGGAGTTTCTGGTCCGGTGGAGAGTCTGGGTAGACTATTTCTTCCTTTGGTAGCTAATAATGCGGGAAGACATCCCGTCCTCAGGACTGAGTAATAGCTTGGAAGCCGGATGGCGCAGTCTAACCGATCGATTTGTCGTTGGCTGACCCAAGAGGGAAGATGAAAAAGATTCAAAAGCAGATAAATAATTGGCATTACTAGCCTTGAGTCCATTCAGCTTGCAACCTTTTTCTCCTTGATATTAAAGACAGCTGAGTTGCTTTTGGCAGCTTCTTTCTTTGGCCCAGGCTCCCCCCTCCCTGCCCCGCAACCTGAATGTTTGATTGCAGGAGAAAATAAAAATTGGACCTGAGCGGTGATGGGTGTTTACATGTGCCACGAGTAGGTGTATTTGTGAGTGTGTGTGGTCTCTCCTTCCACTGCCTGCCTGGATGGCCCACGAGAGCAGAGCATTTTCTGTATGTAGAAGTGTGTGTGTGTGTATATATATATAAAAAAAACATGTCAGGCTTTTGGTGCTCCGGGAAGTAGTGGGTTTTATGCATATCCCAATACTTTTCATCTTCCCTGTAATGTGGCATTTGGTTAATGAATGTGCCAGAGTGAGAAAACCCAAAGGAAACCCCTGGCTGCTTTCCCAGGAACTTTATTAATTTTGCAGCTCTCAGTTTTGAGGAATAGGTGAGGTCCCTACCCCCACTCCAGAGAGGCTTTAAGTGTTTTTTAAACTGTTATGCCTTAAAGTAGGTTAAACTGTAGGTGTCTGAACCCTCATGGAACCCTCTCAAGGTAAGGCACCTGCAGAGCATGGAGAGAGGATTTGCCTTTCTGAATGCCCTGGCATGGGCTATAAATGAGAAGCCCCTGACATGAGACCACCACCAAACCAAGAGTGGTCAAAACTGGTGATTTTTGGCTTGGGATCTGTAGATGAAAGCACATTGTAATCACCCCTGTTTTCCTTGATAACGTGGCCTGACCATAGTTAGGTGAAAGCCAAGCGGTGCTGGATGTCTTCTGGTCCTGGGGCATCAGAGGGGTGTTTGGGGAGCAGTGATTTGGTGACTTAAATGCTGCACCCTATGAGGAGCTCACAGGCTGTGAAGTCCTAAACCACTGAGGTACAAAATATTTTCCATCTCAGTTTCCTTCTCCCTTTGAGCCCTGGTCTCGGCACCTGCTTCTTATGTCTGCTCATGCCTTTGTGCTATGCCTGAGCTTGCCCCCACTCACGCAAATGTTTTATCTTTAACCTTTTTTTCACATTTCTTTCCCTAAATTTTTTTCCACCTCCTCTCTCTAACCTTCTCTGTAAATGTTAGATTTAAAAGGTTATGTACAAACATGTAAGTTAAAGAAGTTGCCAAAAACATTAAAATCTAGAATCTTTAGAGTTTGTCTGCTATTATGCAGAGAAGATTGTGGAAGCAAATATTAGTCATTCAAATCATTTTCTGTGTTGAGTCAACATCTATTTTTAGGTGTGGAGCGCACAAAGACAACTCCTTGACACATAAAATACATGAAGACATCCATTTGACATCATTTGTGTTTGGGCTAAGGTTTGGGAAGAGGGGAAGATGATTGCTGAACGCGTTGTATTTGTGATGGGACCCCCCTGTTTCCTTTCAAGACCCATTTTAAGACACAAGGCAGGAATGTACTGATCTGTTCACATTTAAATAAATCAAGGTGGAGTGCAAAATATTCATGTTTGGATCCAAAGCTATTGCAGATGTGCCGCGAAGTAATTCTTCGTGATGTGTGCTGAGTACTTGCCGTTAGGCTTGATCCAGGGAGTATTTTTATTATGTTAAATGTGTGTATTCTGAATGTGTATTATTTTAAAAGTGCAGAAGGCTTTTTATGCACATACTATAATTATAAATCTGATTCATAGGTAGAAGAGCAGTTAAGGGAGTCTTGATTTAATAATTTTCCAACAACGTACATGCAGTGCCTCTGCTAGATTTTTCTTGTTTGCTTGGTCATAATATTTTTATGGTCTGGTGCTGGGCTTCTAGCACAAGGGAACTTCTCGTGATAAATTGCGGATGTGACAATGAGTGTCAGTGTACGGTTCCCTGAGCAGATGTTCATTTAGTCTAATTTCACCAGTACTTTACTGTTCATCCAGAACAGATCTTGCCAGCTCAGGATGAAAACACAAAGAGAGATAGCACAAAAGATCACTCTGCAAATAACCTGATCTGCTTCAGACACTTGGAAGGGATGGGGGGAGAAAAACATACTGGAACTCGAGTGCTAAGTATGTGCGAAGGTTATTAGACGTTGGATATGGTAAATCGTCCCTACACCCACAACCCAGAGGGGTAAATTTACAAAGCCGTGCGTAGGAAGTTGCACGCTAATCTCCCTCTGAACAATAAGTTATTTCGTGCCTGTGCTTAAAGAACCCTTGTGTTTTGTTTTTTGGTCTCTTCCTTTGTTCTTCCAGGCTTTGTGGGTTTTGCAGAACAGGTAGCACCTGAGCACAAGGGTTATTAGTGCTCGTGGAAGGACAGAAGGCAATCTGTCTGTTTAAAGTGCAGAGGGGTCGCCCTGCCTTACTAACGCCCCTTTCCTGTTCTTCCTTCCCCAGGTGTCATACGCCCGTCCAAGTTCAGCATCAATCAGAGATGCCAACTTGTATGTCAGCGGCCTTCCGAAAACGATGACCCAGAAAGAGTTAGAGCAGTTATTCTCACAATATGGGCGCATCATCACCTCACGGATTCTGGTTGATCAAGTCACAGGTTAAAAGAAAGCTTTTCTCGATACACGCATGCTTCTGTGGAAATGGCAAAATTGCAAACACTTGCTGGTATTTGGGTTTTAAGATGCTTTGACTTCTAGTGTAAAACGTGGTACCTGGTTCTTTATAACTGTTTGGAGGCATAACTGCTGCCTCTTTAGTGAGGGACCTCAAACTGCAGGATGTTGTTTACTTAAATTCATTATATTAAATATAGTAGGGGCTGATTTTGGAGAAGCCAGCTGGGGAAGGGCATTTGTCTTTATAGGACTGACTTAATTTGCAAGCTGTGTATTCTGCAAAGTCAAGCCCAACATTCAGTTTGTTCCATAGATGAGGTTTTTCCTACAAATTCATGTTCACTTTTTTTTTTCCTAACTTTCCAGGGGTTTCTCGAGGTGTGGGATTTATCCGTTTCGATAAGAGAATAGAGGCAGAAGAAGCCATAAAGGGACTAAATGGCCAGAAGCCTAGCGGTGCTACAGAACCAATTACTGTGAAGTTTGCCAATAACCCCAGCCAGAAAACAAGCCAGGCACTCCTTTCACAGCTGTATCAGTCTCCCAACAGACGCTACCCTGGACCACTTCACCACCAGGCTCAGAGATTCAGGTAATTACCTGGAAAAGAACTGAAGTTCTACCAGCAATGACAATGTGGGGCAGGTGCTGTGCAGGAAAATATGCTGTAGTTGCATAGGCTGACCTGATTTTCTTTGTAAAATTAAATATTCTTTCCTGGAGAATGAGGAGGAAAATCTGCTGACAGCAGTAGTCATGTTGTATTTACTAAAACAGCTGAAGTACTGTACAATCAGATCACATGAAGGCTCATAGAAAAAGGGAGGATAAAATAGAGTTACACTGATAATCAAATGAGCAGTCACTATCCTGTTCTTTCTCATTTTTTGGGGGTAATGCTTTTATTTTCTGCTATATTACTACAGTTTTGATGCAGCTTAGACTTTGATGTTAATGACAGTGGATTGGTAGCAGGAAAAAAGCTGAGTCTGTTCCAGTCAGCAGCAGTATCATTAAATGTATTAGCCTGAGATCTGCTCTCAGTATAGAGACCTTGTATTAGTCTCTGGTGTGATTCTTCAGATGCTTTTGGGGATGTTTTATGCTTTGCATTTGGAGTACGCTCTTTCCATCTGATACAGAAGCCAGAGTTAACAATGACATGATGTTCTCATTAGTTTTATATATGATAGTTTTCAGGCGACCTAGCATTTAAATAAAAAGTCTGCCTTCCAAAAAGAAAACGTGGACATATTCACTTAACTGAGTTGCATACTGGCTTTAGATAATTAGTCAAAAGTAATCTTAGTTTTTCAGAAATGTGAAGTGCTGAAGGATGAAAGATCATTTAAAAAAAAAAACTCAGATGCATTAAATTGACACTTGTTTTTCTTTGGCAGGCAGATGTGTCTGTTGAGGCTATCACTGAATCCTTCCATGGACAGAACTTTAGTGTGCTTCCATGGAAAGCAGATGATACTCTGCAAAATTTGGTGGTCATTTATATAGGCATACTGTGAAGGGTTAATACTAAATGTGTGTAATACAGTGGGTAGAATGTAGTATGCTAAAGCAGTTAGAATCAAGATTTTTTTTCCAGTTGGAATTCTGGACTGTAACACTTCGTTTCCAAGTTAACTGTAAATATAAGGTGAACAGTTACTTGCAAAAAATTTATACTAGTATAAAGAAAGACTAATCAGAAGTGGANAAAAAAAAAAAACACAAAAAAAGACAAATCCTGGAAATAAAGGTTTTCTCTAAGACCTTAGACAAGTAAAAAATTACTTTAAATGCTGCGGTGGAAATTTAAGCACAACCTCAGGCTTAACAAAGCAGGCGGGAGTTGTTAGGCTCCTTAGATGTGTGGGAAACTTGTTGAACGTTTCTTCTTTGAAAATGGAACACTATTAATAATAGTTCCATTGAGCGATCTTGCCATCTGTGAGACATTAACCCAAAGACCCTCCTTCTCTTTTCAGGCTGGACAATTTGCTTAATATGGCCTATGGCGTAAAGAGGTAATTAGAATTCCACAGATTGCCAGATGTCCGTGTTGGCACAGATTGGTGCTACAATTTATTTTTTTTAATTCACTAACTTTATTTTTTTTTAATTCCTTCTTTTCTTCCACCAGCATGTCAAATTCTTTTTAAGTTTGGACTTCAGTTGGTTTTGTTACTTTAAAGGCCACACATGCAAGTTCTGTGGTTTTTTTTCAACCTTTTTTTTTATTTACAGGTGGGCTTCTCAAATGGTTTAGGTGCAACAGCTACAAACATTCAAGCTGCAGTTGTCTTGCAAAATGGCATTTTTTTCCAGAATCGGAACCATTAACTAAGTCTTTAATCTTCAATCTGATAATGGAGATTATCAGAATTTAACAAAAAGAATTACACTGCTGTTGTCTAAATCTCAACATTTAAGACCTTTTTCTCTTTCCCACTACATGTGGCTTCACAAGTTTGACTTGAAAGTACAGCTGTGTGCACCTTGATCAGCCCTCAGTTTCTTTTGTTACAGGTTTAATACTTTGAAATTTTCTTGGCGCTTGAGATTTGATTATTTTTTTCTTTGTTTAAAATAGCTCTGTGTTCCGTGTGTATGTGCACGCATGTGTGACAAAGCTCAGCTGATTTGTAAACACTTATGCTGTTTCATGAGTGTGTTCAGTGTTTGGTCTGAAAGCTGAAAGGAGTTGATGTGGTGTTGGTGTTTCTTCCAATGGCACACATCAACACCAGCCACCTTACAGCAAACTTGTGTAGTCTTATTCTTGACGTTTCTATAAGATGTCCAGCCATCCCCCACAGATAAGATGAGAAAATACTACTTAGTCTTCTGAAATGCTCTGCTCGCCACACCTGAAAATTCTTTGAGCTTCTTTAAAGCTCACCCTGTAAAATGGTATGGTAAGTATATCTTAACGCTAGCTGGTGGTGGACAAGAGCAAGGCTTTTAACTTCTGCCACAGTAGCTGTCCTATCAATTAGAAATCTTAAGACTACTTACAAAAGCAGTAATCAAAACAGGTAGCTTTAGCTTCCCAGAAGTGCTGCTTCTGGTCTTTGTTAGTAAATTCATTACACCTGCAGTGTCCAAGTTCTGTATGGTGGGATGAGTCAGAACTTAACACCTGATTTTATCACACACCACTTCTCCTGCGTTCTCCCCTCTTGGGTCTGTCTTGATATGTGTCTGAAAACAGGGCAGAACTCTCAGCCTTGAGCATCTGTCGGGTGCAAGTAACTGTCAGAAGGATGGATTTGTTTGGGGAGTTTCCCCTGGATATGCTGCTGCCTTCCCTGGAATTTGACCAGTGTGTGGTACAGGATGAGCAGGGCTTAGTCCCAGCAAGTGAGGGCTTGATTTCTGTTTTCCTATGATCTACAGAGAGATTTACCTGCCCTTGGGAGCCCTGCATCTGCTGTAACATTCAGTCTGCGATGTTAGTCTGAAATCACAACCATGTATTTATATTGTGTTGTTGGCATCTTATGTTAGTTTCTTCCTCTCCAGCAAACCCTAAAAACTGGTACTTGCCCCAGCAAACCCTGTATTCTCAGGCGCAGGGTCAACAAATAATACTGTATTGATAACAAAAAAATATGGTATCGATAATTTCTGAAAGTGCCTCTGAAACATCCGTAGTGTGGTGTTTTGGGACATGGTGGTCAATTCATTCTTGCCCTGTGTTAATTGTGGTACTGGTGGAAAATGAGATGTGCTGATGTGGAAAAAAAGTTTTATTGATACTAATTTGGGATGACTTGCTGGTAGCAAAGCCACTTAGGCACTAGGTTAGCTTGTATTTGTGCTGATACATGTGCACTGGTTTCCTGCATATTCTTTTTTTCCTTGGGTTTACAGCATCTCCTGTACTCCTGGTACGTAAACCAGTGGAAGCTGTGTAGCTCCTAGAGGCTGTGAGGGGGGAAAAAAGCTGCTCTCCAGTGAACTGTGCGGAACTTTAACTCTTCCCATCAGTGCAGCATTCCTTGAAAACACAGAGCTCTGTAACATAACGTGAGACACACGCAGCTTTGCATTGTATGGGTTTTACAGCATCGTCTCTTACGAGGCAGCGCATATGCTGGTGTGTACCTTCTGCAGAGAAGGAGCACTTGCTGGCTTACTGGTGCCGTTGGCGTTTGTCACAAATGGGCTTAAAGTCCCATCTTCTAAATTTCGAAAGAAATTCAAGCTGTTGGCTCCTACAAGCTCTCAGTCCTGGCCACCTTATTTAGGATTCCAGAGACTGTGTAAGGAGCAGTATGAACTGGCCTGGTCCAGCTGTCTCTGTTGTCAGCAGCTGGGGAAATACTGTGGGTTAAAGCCACGCTTGGACCATTAAGATAATGTTACTGGCAAAAACCTGCAGAGAGCAGAGAAACTGCAGCGTTTTGAGAGTAGGATTTGCAAAAGTGAAGCTCAGTAGGAAAACTGTCCTGTATTTTTAATACACACTCCAGGTTGCAGATAAACTGTATCTGAGGATCCAGAGCTGAGAGCGGTTGTGAACCGTTCATTTCCAGCGTAGCTACACCCTCGTGATGTTCCTCAGCTTAAGATGTATATACTAAGTGTCTTGTTTTTTTTCCTTGAATATATGTATGAAGTGCTGTCAGGAGCCAACAAAACGGTGAGCAGCCATCAAGCGTGTAGTTACTTTTATGGCTATTTAATATAAGCCACATAACACTGTGCAGATTGCTAAACGTGTGAAATATCATTGTAAAAGGAGAAGTTTTGCAGAGCAGAAGAGCTCATTCAGCAACAGTGAGTTGTCGTTCCCCTTCCCCCCCCTCCCCACTGCGTCAGTCATCACTCAGAAAATCCTGAGGAATTATTATTCAGTTCTGGTATTAAAACTCATCATATTGAAGGTACATGTGGAACTAGATTTTTATTAAGACACTTCCTCTGTGCAGTTGTTATTTTAAAGCATATCCCAAAGTGTAGCTGCAGAAAGCATCTCTCTTTTTTTGTCTTTTTTTTTTTTTGCAAACAGATGAAAGGAAAATTACATTGATCCTGAGGGTTGATCCCGCTTAACATCTTCATTAATAACCTGAGTCACGGGCTGCGCTGTGCCCTCCTTGCATTAAGCGGGTGACAATGAATCGGTGAGGGAGCGGGGCAGTCGGGCTGCTGCTGCCCTCGGCTGCCCCTGGGGAGACCTTGACAAGCTGGAGGAAGGTGGTGAAATTCAGGAAGAGCAAATGTAGAGTTTGGTCCCTGCCTGCTTCTTTCAGCCACCTACAAGGGGCAGTAGAAGGAGGATGGAGCTGGGCTGGTCTTAGAGGCTCAACTGCAGAAGGACAAGAGTTAACAGTTACCAGTTGCAGGAGGGGAAATACAACTCGGTGTAAGGGAAAATCATTCAGTGTGGAGCTGGTGGAGCCCTGGAGCCTGGGCAGGGGAATTCCCATTCATGGAGACTTCCTCTGCAAGACCTTCCTCTTCTTCTGTGAGACCGTGAGCAGCAGATCTACCCTGAGAAGTTAGCCTTGTTTCAAGCAGGAGGTGGATCAGATGGCCTCAGTAGATCCTGCCCAGCCTGTATTACCCTGTGGTGGTTCTGTGTTCCTAAGCACACTTCCTGGCTTTTCGATTCCCAGTTCAGATGTTCAAAGTAAAAGAGACTAGATCCCAAAAGGCAACAAAGAGGGGAAGTGGGGTGCTAGATTAGAGATTTCTAGGAGCTTGTCTCACAGACTGTGGGAGTAACCTGAGAGCCTGTCGTGGACATGAAGTCCCACAGTATGAAGGTATTAGTTGACGTGCTCATTAATTATATTTATGTGCTGGTTTAGTTACTCTGCAGTTGCTGCATAAATCTTTACTGTGTGGCCGGCTTTAGGACTTCTTTATTAACTGGATGTCTTCCCTGCGCATGTCAATTAAGGACTGAGTGAAGAGGAAAATTAAAATCTCTCACTTAAAGATGTCCCTCTAAACTTAATAGTATTTTTAGCTAAAGTGGCTATTGTTATCCTGGTGATGGCATTTCATATTAATCTTTTAAGTCTTGAAGTTTTTGGGGCATTTTTCACTGCAGACTCTAGTAAGAGGTGAAGCATTAGATTTCCGTTGCCCTGAAACTACGTTGTTTTAGTGATGGGAGTAAGTGGCAAATTCCTACAGGCCTTTTTAAATGAACTTGTGTTTGTAGCAGCATGTGTGGGCCCTCTCTGATTTAGATTGTCCTTAAGCATTTCTTTTATTAGATCTCCGTATACATCAAAGTAGGGCTTATCCTTAAAGGGAGATGGATTTATGCCCACATCGGGTCCATTCGTTTAGCGCAGCTCCCCTCCACTTCAGTAGGAGTTAGAGACCAGGGGTGGCCACGTAGTCATCTTCCAGGGATAGGATCAAGAACCTTCATTAACATTGGGTTATTAATTTTAAAGTCTTGGTTCCGTGTAGCTTTTGCCAAGAGATATATTTAGAATAGACCCCTCTTTTTACTTGGTAGGTTTTCTCCGATCACAATTGATGGTATGACGAGCCTTGTCGGAATGAATATCCCAGGTCACACCGGGACCGGATGGTGCATCTTCGTCTACAACTTGTCTCCCGACTCGGATGAGAGTGTGCTGTGGCAGTTGTTTGGTCCCTTCGGAGCGGTCAATAATGTCAAGGTGATCCGTGATTTCAACACCAACAAGTGCAAGGGATTTGGCTTTGTCACCATGACCAACTACGACGAAGCTGCCATGGCGATTGCCAGCCTTAATGGATACCGTTTAGGAGACAGAGTATTGCAAGTTTCCTTTAAAACCAATAAAACCCACAAATCCTGAATTTCATATCCTTACTTACTAAAATATATATATATAAATATATATACGAACAAAACAAAACAAACAAAAAAAAAAACTCTTCAAGGCTTATATTCAACCATGGACTTTATAAGCCAGTGTTGCCTAAGTATTAAAACATTGGATATCCTGTGAGGAACAGGAAAGGATTTTATAATGCTTAGAAAAAAAAAAAACCTTTGATGCATTGAATGTTCTTTCATAGCTGTCGTTGTTGAATATAATATACATAGATAACAATGTGCAGGGATTTTTACCCGGCCAGCTAGTTTTACTACCTTCCTTGAAGGTGGGTCTTTTTAAGATGACCATTCACTCATTTGAAAAAAATAATAAAACAAAAACAATTTTTACAAACTAATGGGATTAAAAGCGAGAAAAAAGCTTTCGTTTTCTTTTCTTTTCTTTTTTTTTTTTTTTTTTCAAAACATCGATTGAATCAGATTGGTAAACCCCCCACACAAATTAAAGAGGAACAATAAAAATTGCAAAAAGAACATAATTTTGCAACTTTTTTTATTTTTCCTTTTTTCTTTTGTATCATGTGAACTAAACAGTCTTCTGTTAGGGAATGGGGTAAAGGGGGATACCTGATGACATAACAATTTAAATAACATTAACAATGTTGCCAAAGAGGTGGTCTCTTTGCTGAAAATGGGTTTCAAGAAAAATCTATTTTTATAAAATATAAAGAATTTTTACAAGAGAATCTGGATTTGAGAAAAAATATTTTGACTGGCTAATTTAGGGGAAATTGACAACTTTGTCATGTTCATACTGCACTGGTAACTTTTTAGAGATCAAGATGTGTGTTTTAAACTGGATTAGTAGATTGTTTTTTGAAGGATGGGCTACAAACAGATGATCTTCGTATCTTTTCATAGCATGTAATAAAAATATTAAATACAGTACGGGAGAGTGTTCTTCCCAGGCACGCAGTTACCCACAGTCAAAACCCAAAAGCAAGGAGATGAGTTGCAAGACGGTTTTTCTTTAAGTCATCAGTATGGGATATCAGCAGAACAAAAGTTAAAAAAATTAATTTTTTGATCAAAAACTTCCTTGGTTTGAGCAGTAGGTGCTACAAAATTATTTACATATCTTAGTATCATAGTTAAATGTAATGTGTTTAGAAAAAAAAAAACTACATTTGCTTTAAATTTGTTAAGAATTTTCCAATTCACTTTATAGCCCAAGCTAATATAATTGGGCTGTGTTGGCACATTTGGAACACTGTTTATGTTGCTTGAAACACTTATTTATTTAATTGCCGATGTGATGCATATGGCCAAAATCAAATATAGCTAGTTTGGCTAGTCTACTTATTTGTTTACTTAAACTATGGGAAGAAGCATATTATTGTGTCATTTTGTTGTGTGTGTATGTGTATATATAATATAAATATATATATATATAAAGTTATTTTTTCTTTTGGTTAATTTATTATAAGTTGTAACACTTTGCTAGTTTTGTTTGTATATGTCTTAAAATGTTTTCTTATGATACTTAAGTGACAGAGGTATCAAGGTAACTTGTGTAGAAATATTGTTTGATATATTGTCATGTTTGTTGTGAATATTTTTTCTTACTGCACAGTAGAAAAGAAAACAACTGGGTCTTTATTTTAATGTAATTCAGATTGGGGAAAACAGAGCTAAGGGAACAAAATGACTGAGGGGGTGCTCTCCCATGTCCAGTGCACTGATCATTTTAGTATGTTTGTGCTTTGTACGGTTATATATTTAAAACAAAAAAGGGTCATGCTCTTCCCTGAGTACTAGAAACAGTTACTCGCTATGCATAATCTAGTTGATAGTTAAATTTGCTATTGCTTTTCTTGTCTTGTTATATAAAATCTTTTCAATACAAGTTTAGTCTTAATGGTAATAAAACGTTATGGTTATTTATAACTTGTGCTTATTTTGTGCATTTTTTCCATGCTATACCCACTAACTGCATGTAGACTAAGTATTGTTTTTTCACACTGAAGAGGCAAACTTTTGTAGTAGACAAATAACTAAAGCAAAGGCTGCATCATAATTTTATCAGTTTTTTACTTTAACAATGTTAGATTTTAGTTTAAAGGAACACTCATTCAATGTTCAGGGAAACCTTTATACATCATCTGCTATGAATGAGCGCAGTTTGCTGGGAAAGTTTTGATGCATTTGCTAAGCATTAGTGGGGAAGGCATGTCAGAATCTTTTCTCTACGATGTGTTTTACTATCTGAATAATAATAATAATTTAAAAAATCTTTCTTAGGACCAGGCAGTTGTATACTTTAGTTATAATGAATGACTTCATGTTAACCTTGCTAGTTTAGATCATTTCTGAGGGAAAGTATTGTAAATGTTTTTTTCATAACCTTGTTGTGTTTGAATTATTTGTACTTTAATTGTCCAGACAATAAATGAAAGTGTGTAGAATGGCTATGGACTTTCCACCTTTTTAACCGTGTTCAGATGTTTTAGTAATCCCAGCCGCACCTCAGCCGAGGTAGATGGTAGACTCTGATTTCAGAAGCGAGGTCTTCAAGAGAGAAACGTACTAGGCAAACCAGATTGAGCATATTCATTTTTTGTTTTTCCTTCCGAAGGCTAGAGAGAATCTGCCGTTTGATTTAAGATGTTGAACACCAAATACCAAACTGTAACTGTAACTTTATTTGAATGTGGAAGATACTGACGGATTTCTAATATATACAGTATTTTTACACGATGAAAATATTAACTCAGTCGATATCAACACTTAACAAAAGTAGCGAGCAAATTTTGGCATTAATACAGTTTTTAAGCCATCGTTTAGTTGGACTTTTCTATGAATATGCTATGAATGTCATGCAATATGAAACGGTGTACATATTATCTGCTGTACGACAGTATATATGGTCACATTCCAAATTTGGTTCTTTTCACCATGTGTTATAACTAGAGTTGATACTTCTTTCAGTTGACTTGTTTGAATCCCATTAATACAACTATTCACTTCATGTTTATGTTCTGTAACATTCACTAACTGAGAATATGTACCTTGTAAAACTGCAGCATTGAATTTCGTAACTGAGACTAGGAAAACTATATCAGAGGGCTGGATGAACCGGGTGGTTCTTCGGCTCCTTCACCTATTAATAAACTCGTGTTTTTGTGAGATTAAGTTACCATGTTGGCTATAATAATTAACTTCAGTTCTTACATTTACAGCTTGCTTAATTCATCCTTAAATCAACCTGCCCATTCCACAGTAAAACGCAGATGTTAATTTGCACGGTTTAAAGGCTCGGCTCTGACAAACATCATCCTTCCATCCCTATATATGTATATCAAAGCGCCTGTATATACATATATCCATACACTTTAGAACATACTGTAGCATACACCCAGCCCCTTCCAAAGAATCGCTTTCCATTTATGAAGGAACCCCAGGAAGTGGTGTTTGTTACAAACCAGCACTACATCTCAACATTGGTTGAGGTTGTTGCCTAAATATTATTTTTCCTGTCCTTTCTTCTGCGCACCTTGCACTGTCAGGGAAAGGAGTGAGAGGAAAGTCACTGCACAGTCTGGGTGCTCTTAAGACAGAACTGTGACTGTACCCACTGGTGTGTTGCTGTTGGCTTCAGAGAGGCCACTTTGGATCCAGATTAGTTTCCTGCTTCCCCCTTAAAGGTTGGCTGCTGATGTTCTACATCTCCTTGGTGTAAGGTACAGATTTCTCCATTCCATACATGTGGCTCACATCAGTGAGTTTACAAAAGGTCCCATTCGTGTGTAACACAAGGAAGGGCTTTTACAGACCCAGTATGTAAAACACTCCTTTTGGGAGCATCACAAATGGGCACTGGATAGAAGTGGTCACCAAGGGCCCTGTGTCACGTTACACTGATGCTTTGTGAGTGGTTTCTGAACCACAATTTCTGCCCAGCTGGGATCAGAACCAAATTTCACTAACACTCATTCAGAGTAATCAAGTTTTATATTTCTTTCCTGAAAGGATAATCACTCTCTCCGCAATTAGCAAGCCTGCTGCATAAATGGAAAATCACCTGGGGGAGGGTGTTTTGAGTGTGTTCACTTCAGATTCCACTTCAGACTACCTTGGGCACAGTAATGGGCTCTGAACGAGCAGGGGGGGGAGCGGGCGTTAGAAAGGAGGGCTTGGGATATTCAGTACAGCGGTGAGCAGCTCTTAAAGATTTGCTGTGGAAAGTCAGCTCACTCGGTGACACTGGATTTGTAGCGGCTAAATACGTGTGTGCAGACACCTACACTGGTGTGATAAATGGTTTCCATTGGGATGGGTGGAAGGGCTGGATGTGCTGCACCTGCAGAGCACCTGGGTACTTAAAGCAGCCTCAGGGTAATTAATGGGGAGAGGCACACTAAGTAGGTGCCCTGGGGCCCCCTTTCTCCATCACCAGTAGCAGGAGCCGGGCAAGGCTGGTAACTTACATGTCTCACTTACAGGACTACAGCCAGAGGAGGTAAAGCCAGGTCAGCATGTGATGACAGAAAAAATTTGCTCCCTGCCCTGGAGATCTTGTAGATGGAGCTCACTGCACAGCAGAAATGCTTTCTGCAAAATGAAAGGAGATCAAATCCAGTGTAACTTTACAAAAGCTCTGACATCCCAGACTAATCTGGCTTCTCTTTTCTAAAAATACCTGATGACTTAAACCTGGACATGATGGAGCTCATCCAGCTGAGCTTTAGTAACTCATAGGGGGGTAAATCACTTGGGGGCATAAATAAACTTGTGCAAGAAGGAAACAAATGGCCACAACCACACACGAAAACATACCTACACCAATCCTGTGGAGTGCTGCTGGGGCACAGGCTAAAGAAGCCACTTTCACCCTGGGTGCACTGGCGTGATGCTGTCAATAACCAGGAGACCATGTACTGGGAACTTTACCGGACACGTGGTATGTCACTGGTGTGCTCAAGAAATTCAAATGGGATCTTTCCTGTGAGGGTGGTGAGGCACTGGAACAGGCTGCCCAGAGAAGCTGTGGATGCCCCATCTCTGGGGATGTTCAAGGCCAGGCTGGATGGGGCTTGGAGCAACCTGGTCTGGTAGGGAGGAATCCCTTGCCACAGCTGGAGAATTGAAACTAATCTTTAAGGTCCCTTCCAGCTCTAACAATTCTGTAAAAGCACAGTGAGGTAACAGGCTGCTCAGGAGAATGGAAACTTCCTCTACAAAAAGAGTCACTGAGCTTAAATTGTTTCTATTCCCATAAACCAAAAACCTGCGTTTCAAAAAGCCCGCTTCCTGTAAATCTACCAGGGGGTGAGCATTAGAGCTGCAGGGAAAAAAATGACCAAAGAACGGGTCATACAAAGGCAAACTAATTTGGCTCAACCACAACTGACAACGAGAAACCGGACTGGTTCTTTCTGATTCTCAGCAATTTTTTGAAATGCTCTTTCAATGGAAATAGCTGGGAAGATGGGGACGTGGGGACACACACGAAATTAAACAGCTGCTTTTGAGACAAGGTTTTAAGATATTTTAAACACCAGTCTGGTGTATTTTAAAGGACTTGAAATATTTCTTCTTGCCTTCTATTCAGCTTTTAAATGTTACAGGCCTGCAAATTATTTCTTATGAAGTAGGGAAAAATTAAATTCTGAAACCTCTCTCCTACCCAATCCACAGTAAACCTCCAGGCTTATCACAGTAGGGTTTGTAGCTGCCAGTAATGGTGACCCAACTGCTGCTGCTGCTTACCCAGGGGCAAACACGACCCAAGGCTGGTTCATGGCTTCCTCTCCACTCCCCTGATTTAAAGCAGACCATCAAGTGGAGCATCAGTACACTGCGAAGTGCAGAAACCCCCCCGTATTCACACTGCTTTGGGGTGGATGTGAGGGCTTTGTCCCCCACACAAGTGCCTTGTCCCCAAGCCTCGCAGTCCCTGGGGGTGCCGTGCAGCCCCACCGCTGGTGGCAGCCCCTGTACCCAGCCCCGCTCATCTGGCAGGACACCCTCGCGGTGGCAGCTACAGAGGTGGCTCCTGGCCAGCCCCAGGTGCCATGGGGGTGCTCCTGCCCACCTCCTCCACAGCCTGAAGGACAAGAGGGACGAGTTTTATTGAGTTCTCTGTTAATACCCACCGTGGCACAGGGGAAAGCACACTGGGGACCCTCCATCCAGGCCATCATCTTACATCTTATCTGGCCCGTGTGGTGCACAGACCACCACCTCCTCACACACCCCCTTCTACTCTACCCCAACCCACGTCTATCATTTACTGAATAAATGGAACCAAAGTTCATAAATTTTATCTCTAACTAAACAGCTCTGTCTCCCAGCAGCCCAGTAGCCATCGCTTGGTGCAGGAGGAGGAGGCAAATAACTCTCTTTCACCGTACTTTATCCGTCCTGACCACCTGCTTAACCCCACCAACACTAGGGCCCTGAGCTCCCCCATTTTCAATGACATGGATGAAGATCCCATGCTAGATGAAGCCCCATTTTTCTGTGCCCCACGAGGCTGCCAGATTGGTCAGTGACATGGGACTGGTGAGTCTAGAGATGCCCAACCTCTGATGAAACGCTCTGCTCAGCCTCACGTTTATGTCTTTCTCCTCCAAGACCCAGACGTGCAGCTTGGCCAAGGCACGGGTGCAAGCCATGGGCGACAGCTTTCATAAAGCCATGCGGCGTTGTCAAATTAGGAGGAAAGAAAATAAATAAATAAATAAACTCCCCTAAACTTTGCAAATGAACATCAGCAATGCCATTGACTGAGCAATTGTTTAAAAACTATTCCCTGACAAGGAGAGAAACCCACCAAAGGACTAGGGGCTCAGATGGGAGGCCTCGTCTGTGCTGTGTGTGTCGCTGAGTGCGGCGGAGCCGCCCCAGCAGCCCTTTTCATAGCAACATCTGGGGAACCCGCCACTGAGGCCCAAAGTACTTAATTTTATTTAAGTGACTTTTAAACACACAAGATCATTAGCTCTTCAGCCTGCGCATCAGGACCGACTAGAGCTGCCACAATCCATTTGCTTTAAAGCAGCACTTGCACTTTTCTTCCCTTACATGTTGTTGGAATTGCACGGGTCCCGACAAAATGATATGCGAGAATTAGCTTTTTACGAACAATACAATTCTGATTTTAAATCAGCACATGAGACACTTAATTAATTTTGTAGGATAAGGAATCTGTTGCAAATATACAGCAGTACACCCACACATCACCATCTGCTGTGGAGAATTAAATGTACAACTCACAAATGAAATCCTGCAAAGTTGGTGCAAAAAGGTCCTTGCTTGAATTTAAACAAGGCTGTGGAAACCTGCAAACACATTGCAAAAGATCATGAAAACAATAACAAATTTGTCCATCTGTGAGTCAGTTCTAGCAGGGTTGGGGGTTTTGTGGTGTTGGGTTGTGGTTTGTTTTTTGTTTTTTTTTTATGTTGGTGTGTTTGCACTAATTGTGGCAGCTCACAGTGCAAATCCTGGAAAGTCCAGTTGAGTTCTTCTGGCCAGAACAAAGTCAGTCACGGAGGTGGTCCCTCCATGGAGTGCTCGTGGAGGCTCCATCATGTTATGCCAGGTCTTCATTGTTTAGGGCAAAACAAAAAACACAAGAAATTCCTTTTTTAAAAAAATACTCAATTTAGCCACAGTTTTGAAAAAAAAAAAAAAATTGGCAAATCTGACAATTGTTGTGGATGTTTTATTATTAGAATTATTAACAAACACTGTTCTACTGAAGTGAGGAAAAATAAACATCAACAACTACTGCTGCCACGAAAAAACACTAGCAAACAGAAATACCGCTATCCCTTTGACTCCCCTGAAGCCAAGCATTTACTTTCTGATTTTGCTGCCTCGTTTTTTTCCTAACACACTGATTTGAAAGGTGCTCTTAATTTTACACCAGTACTGCCACACGACACGAAGTCATGTCTCCTGACACCCTGTACTGAGGAGACGGGCCATGAATCTTCATAGCCAAGACTAGATGATCTCTAAAGGTCCCTTCCAACTCTGACAATTCTGTGATTCCATGAAGTCTCCAGACCTAATCCATGCTAGTAAAATGTGTGGTTACCAACGAGAAGGCTGGAGCAACCTGAAAGCAAAGCTCTTTGTCCAGCTGCATCTCCTGCCTTTTCCCTGCTTAGCATTAACCCCCAGGACAGCCGAGACTGCCCAGCACTCGCCAGCAGCCATGGGCTGTAAAATGAGCTCAGGACATGCTCCTCGCACTCTCACCAGCTGTATGCCTCAAAAAAACCCTGGTCTTTTGCAGCATTAGGCTGACAGAAGCCATACCAGTGGTCCCTGAAATACATGATGCTCTTCTCTTTTGTTTTTTAAATAGGGTGCTAGGGAAACTTGCAGACATCTGCACCGCTGTCCCAAAGCACATGCTTACGACGCTACCAAGCCCATCAGCCTCTGGAATTTTACCTGCACGTTCCCAAAATAGTGAGGGTATGTAGAAAATACAAGAATACAGCATTCATCTGCCCCAGCCAAAAATTGCTCTGGGTCAGATTTTAGCAGGCTTTTTTTGAAAATGAAAAGATTTCCTTCTCGGAGATGCATGTACTTATTCCTCACACACCTGGGAAGCACCCTCAGTACGCACACACCGAGTATAATTTATGCTAAGGGGCCTGTTACATGTTTAACTCGGATAAAGTGTGTTCGTAATTAAGAAATGCAGCATCAGAGGCACAACGTGCATGTAAATTTGCAGAAAGGACTCTATCAACTGAACGAGTGCTGCGAAAGACTATTTAAAACCCCAACCTAATCAGAAAACTACGCGCGTCTCTATATATATATATTTATATCAATACCACAAAACCTTTTGACATCCTCAGCACTGCTACCGCTCTGACTAGAAACCAGCTTAACCCAGCTGCCTTGAGCACACTCGCATGCATAAAAAATCAAGGGACTTGATTAATCAGTTCAAGTTGCTGAATCATGGGCTTGCAGCCCTGCCTGCATGGCCTTGGCTATTGACGGGAAACCGCCAGCCTGGGATTTAGATGAATTTCTCTCAGCTGGTCCAGAGAGCTGGATGGCCCTTATCTTTGCCGTCCTTTTTTATGAGAAATAGAATCTCTGCCCTGAAAAATGAGCCTTGTCAAGGAGATGGAAGTGTGCGTATGAGATGGGAGTCCAAAAGTAAGTGTCAAAAGGGAAGCGGTTCTTAGAAGAAGAGGTAGGGAAGCTGTGAGCAAGTAAATCCACTTGGAAACCACCTCCAGCAGAGGCAGCCGGAGGCCCCAGGCTGCCTGTCTACACCACGCAGTAGTTGAAGGTGGATCCCAGCTTGAGCACACCGTGTCTGGAATTCACCAGAACCACCAAGGAAAGAGCAGGAAGAAATGAAGAACATAATAGGATGGAAAGCAGCCAGGCAGCCAGGCAGTCTAACAGAAAATAGCACTCTCAAAGTTGCTGTAGCACCAGTGCAGCCCTACGAGGAAAACGGGAGCACTTCTGGGTCTCCAGGCCATGAACTATCTTGCCATCAGCTTTCAAAGGTCAGAGAGGCTGGGGAAAAAAAGACCAATTTATTCAGAAAAAAAAA
>VZRU01019835.1:287829-367380 GCA_013398155.1 Pedionomus torquatus | reverse complement strand
GGATATGTTTTATTTGACAGTCAGTGTGGAGGCTCTCTGCACAGCTCGACATGTCCTGTGTCCTGCAAGCGTCACCTCTTCTCAGGATGGCTGGAGGCTTTGGGAAAAAGCGCTTCCTTCCTGTGTCAGCCTGTGTCTGGAGAAAAGAAAAACTTCAGAAACAACTCACTGTGCCCTGCAGGGACCCTCTGCAGCAGCCCTGCTGTCTGGCCAGGTGTGCCAGATGGGAATGGTGCTTTGTGTCATTGAGTTCAAACCCTTCCATCCAAAGATGCTATCCTTTGGTTGGATTTTTAGGTGAGATAAATGGCCACTGCTCCTCTGAAGGACACTGACCCGGTTGTTTTTTGCTAGGATAATAAATCAGATGAAACCCTCGTGAGAACTAGATACTCAGAGCCCATAGTTGCTGCCTTCTCCACTGCCTTTCTCCCATCTGCACACATTGCCCAGTAGAACGAGGATGAGGTGGGGAGGAGAGGCCGTCAGGGATAAGTCTGGGCAGGAGAGAGGTCCCTGGAGGAGACTATTCCTGGGTTGCTGGCACCTCCTTACGCTGCAGATCATAATAGAGAGAACCATGGTGACATATTTGCCACAGCCTTCCTGCAAGTCAGCTGATCAAAGCTTTTGCTTTGGTTTTTAAGAGTGTGAGCAAAGTCTCCTTGAATGAGTGTCTAGAAAGAAATGAAAAGGAGGACAAGCAGCCTTTGTGCCAAACATCTTACAATTCCTCCATGACTCTGCTGCACTTATGAATGATCATATTAACATGTAGTAGAGGAGTTCATGTGCCAGTAATGGAAGAGATTGTCCAGCCACAGTATCCTATCTATTAAAATAGCCAGAGGAATAAAATCATTTCAGCCAAACTTAGAAGAAGATGCTGAACGGGATGTTCACTGCCTAAGATCAGTATATCTTTGGCTACACACATATAGATTTCAATATAAAGTGACTCTGTGTGTATTTTCAATATTAAAAGATAAAATATTGTTCTATGCCATGTTATAAACTAAGTTTGTGCAATGGAACAGATTTTTACAGCTAAGTTAAAACCACTGGAGAATAAGAGGTTTATAATGGAAATGCTGACAGACTCTTAACTATAGCACTGGGATCTCTCTTGCTATTATGACCAGATAAACCAACAAGGTAATTCAATGTAGTGTTCCAGCTCTGAGACACTAACACACTCCTCCTGGTCCCAGGTGCTGAGGGAAAGTTAAATATAAAATTTAATGAAACTGCAGTGACTGACTACAGGGCTGGATGGTTGCCCCTGCACCAGGGAAAGGTGAATCTCTCTTCTGGGAAGGTGTCTGAAAGGCTGGTGGTGACCGGCTGGTTCAAGTGCAAGTGGTGGCTGGAGCATTCTGAAGTTTTCCTCGGCTAAAGTGAAATGGCTGCCTTGTGTCAAAAATCTTTAAGAATCAAACCCAGTTGCTGCACACCTGTCGGACCAAAACATGAATGGTAACGCAGAGCACTTCAAAAGCATCCACTGCATCTCCACACGACGGATGCTGAGGGCATGAGCAGTGATCACAAGGGCTGGGGGGGCATAGACCTGCCACCCCTCCCTGCAAAATCACCTCCAAAGTCTTCAGTTTGGGAACTCAAGTGCTGAGGAATCCAACTCCACTCAGAAAGCGATAGCTAGAGGGAAGCTCAGGTGTGGATGGGCTTCAGTCCTTGCTCCGGTTCCAGTGCCTTTCCCCTGGGTGGGAGATGGCCGCAGGGTTGTGCTAAGCTGGCATGGTGGTTCTTCAGCTTGCGTCCAAGTAGATGACAAAGCTGCTGGCAGCAGAAGTGCAGTTCATGCCACATTTTAACACCCAGAAAACTTTGCCGCTCCTTTTTGCGCCACATATAAAATTAGTGAGACTACTAGGAGGTGCACATGTTGCTTCTACCTACACACAAAATTCTGAGCAAACTTGCAGAGGCTGGTGGGCTGGTAGCACTGCCTATTGTCAAGACCATCTGACATTTCCAATTATAAGACTCTACTTTCAGCTGCTTATAACTGTCATATTTTGACCAGTAACTTGTCATTTTCCATCCTGGGCATCTGCCTCAGGCTCAATTTTTTTGGAAAGCTTCAGCCAAAACAATATAGCTAATCCCAAGGGCAAGGCCAGGGAACAATGCGCTGTTTTGTAATGGTAAAAGAGAAAAAGAACTGACATCCTCTTCTTTAAGATGCACCACAGCTCCTCACAGTTTGGATAAGGGACTAGATACTTAGTCAAATTGTGACCTTTGCATTAAGGCTGTGCCTTTTCACCAGTGCCATGAAAATCTATGCAAGTGTGGCCAAATGAAATCACTTGGGGAAAAAAAAAAAAAAAAAAGCCAATCTGACTTCCTCAGCAAAGACTTTTTTTTCAGTGGGAATCCTAAAAACTCTGACGATCCTGTCCTGCTGGGCTCACCTTGCCTTTTGGCTTGTCTGGAACAGGGTAGCCCTATCCCATCGACTCATCAGCACAGAGCAACTAATTCCCTTGGCAGCCCTCACCACAGCACTTGCCACCAGGAGTTATTGGGCAGGTGTTAACACCTGGCTGGAGATTCAGAACAAGGTGCCTCCACCTGCTATGGTCACAGCTCCTCACCATTACACTGTGAGAGCAAAGATCACCTGTATTCTGGCACCAAGACTGCGAGGGGTACAAATTCAACGGTGCTGGCACAGAAGAAAGGAGGCTTGGGCCAGGATCCTGGAGGAACTGCAGCCATAAGGAAGGGAAGGGATATTTAGACGAGCCTGATGGGCTAGGTGAAGCTGGTGGGACCCAAGCAGCAGTGCAGGTGTGGGAAGAAGGGCACTGAACCTCAGGAAGTGAAGCCAAATAGAGGGGACTGGAACCAGCCAAGCAAAGAGCAAAAAGAGAGAACTGGAACAAGAATGAGGTGCAGGGGAATGAGCAGAATGATTTGCACCCAGCAGAGCTGACAGCTTTCCAGGACTGAGAATGGGATCCAGGATCCTGCGTCTCACCAATAGGAGGCTGCCAGAAAGAGCTGTGAGATCCCACCGTGCCCAGTCAGAAATGGCAGGTTTTACAGCTCCTAGCTCGGCGTGGCGCTTCCTGGGTTCACAGCCCACCAGCAGGACTTGCAGCTGGAAGTGCTCCATGCTCTGGAAATCAGATGCCAAAATGAACAGCATACATTTAGCAACCCCATACGAAACGTCTGGGTTAAACGACCTCCCCAGGCTCACAGAGCAGGCCTTTGGCAGAACCCGGGATCCGCGGGGCACCATTCAAATGGCTGAAGCGGGACAGCATCCCCTGCCCAGCTGCATTCATCACAGCCCTCTCAACTCCCACAGCGAACGAGGTGAGGACCTACACAAAACAGCATCCTTACTAACCTGTCCTCCTAATTTATCCCCAGCGCCAGCCTTTCCTACACCGAGTGTGGCAGAAAGAACGTGTGACGCTAAAACTGCAGCACAGTTTGCATGCACAAGCGGTGCAGATGCCTTCTGCTCAGGGATTCCCTGTAGTTTGGGCATGGGAATTTACAATCCTTCATTACGTCCTTTGAATGCAGAAATCCAGGAGAGAGAAAATGGAGGGTGTTTTCCTCCTCAGATGAATGTCTTTGAATGGTGCTTCCTGCCTTTACAGAAAGCTGATGTTTACTACTGCAATACATTTATTTGGAAACTCAGTCCATCCACTGTAAGAAATTACTCAGACCATTAATTTTGGAAGCCAATGCTGAGAGATCACGAATGTTAAGAATTCTAATTATGTTGGGTCTGGGAAATTTAATGAATAAAAGAGACTTTTCATAAGCATCTCAAGCCATAATATTTTAATGCTATAGGCATTAATTAAAATATCTGAAATTTTTAAAGGAACCCTCTCCTTCTCCCTTTAAATTTTTACCATTAGAACAGAAGCATCATTTTGCTAAAGCACAAAAAAAAAATAATAATGTTCTTTGTGGCTGATCACCTCATTTATAATCGTGTCGTGGCAGGAACAACCTTTAGCTGAAATTTTGTTTATGCTTCAAAAATTTCTCCCTAATAACTTCTTCCCCACCCCCTTCTCAAGCACTAGCAGGCCTGGATTTGTCTTCTGTGCGGGGCTGAGAAGATAAAAGTCCAAATGATTTGGCACTGTACAAGGGACTGAACTCTCGGTGTCTGATTAATGATACCATCCATCTCAGAAGGTAGTGATTCCCTCCTTTAGAGTTTAGAGGGGAAAACAGCCTAACCTTTGAATTCATACTTCATCATCTTCTGCTGACATTTGTGGCTTTCTGCAGGACGCTGGGGCTGCAGCTCTGGGGCCGTCCCGAGGACTCGGCGGCAGTGGCAGAGCTGCCTCTCTTCTCGCAGCAAAGGCTCTGTGAAAGAAAGGAGGACCTGCTCTTCTGCAGGCTGCTCTGTAGGCAAGGTGGGTTGGCACAGGTTTGGTGCCACGTCCAGTCTGCCTGACAAAAGTGCTGGCTTCTCCGGGGGCCATTGTTGCCCCATGGGGCAGGCGGACCACGACTGTCTAGGTCTCTGCCGCTTGCACTGTGATGGATGGCAGCAATGCCCAAAGCAGGGGCTGAAGACAGCTTTGGCAGGGCTCTGAGGTCTTGTGAAGTGGACTCGTTGCCTGACTTGAGAGTTCAAATGGGCTCAGAAAGATAAAAGGCACTTTCTGTCTCTGGTCTTAAGCTCACAGGTCTTTATTTGGATTTTGGTTTGTTGTTTTTTTTAATGTATCTAAATACACAGTCTCTTGCAAGTTATTAGTAGTGGTATTACTTGCTAGTTATTAGTATATTAGTATATCACCTTATTTAATGCTGTTCTCACTTCTTCGAGTGTCTAATTAAAGGAGGGACACACAGGAGGAACCACCATGTACTGCTCAGCCACTTGGCTTGATTGACAAAATGGAGCCAGTGGGTTTTCCAGCTGCCGAAAGCGTCCCCGGACTGTCTCGGAGGGACCCAGCGCTGTGCCATGGCTTGATCAAGGCAGGGTCATGAAACATCAGGCACCATGAAGAAGCTGCCATGACTTCAGAGGTACTTAAACAGATATTTTTCTCTTGCAAAGGCCAAAACTCTAGCTGCCTGACAAACAAAAACAGCATTTTGCAGTGGATCGGGGGAAGCAGACTTTCCACAAGACCAGCAAATAACACCAAAAAAAAAAAAGAAGTTGCTTTGTATTTCTGCCGAATTGGACACAATCTCCTGTCTCAGAGGTGCTTGGCACAAAACAAAGCTTCTCCTGTTGGGATGCTGCACACCAGCGGATTGCAGAGAAGAGGCAGGTCACTGCTTCCTGGCAGTATTTTCCCCTCCACGGCAAATGTGCCGATTCAGCAGGCTGCCAAACTTGCTTGTGCTTATTTCTGCGCCGGGCACAGCCAGGTGTCACACAGGTGAGGTTGCACATAGACATACAGGAGGCCCAGAGGGCTTTTATCTATTTTCTCCATGTGGCTGAGAGAGCACTCAAAGGCGCCTGCTGATTTTGTGTGTTCGGTGCCGTGGAGAAGAAAATCGATGTGGGAACTACAGATGGCTTCAGTGTTTCAGGGTAAGCCGAGCTGCTTTCCAATGGAAACAGAACTGATTTACTTTTAATGGCTTAACTTCACTGACCATTATATTTTGTTTCATTATTCAAAGGCAAACCCTAGAGAAGCATTTTGTGAGCACGTCCAGTTCTGTCAGGTGGAAGGAGGCGAGAACCATTTGTGTATCATTCCAGACACTTGTTTTAGTGAGTTCACATGGTTTCAGGAAGCTTTTCTTCTCTCTGATATTGAGCTGTCTTTACCAGTTCTCTTCTTTTTTTTTTTTTCCCTCTATGCCTTGGGACCCAGTATCATTTCCTTGTTTATCCTGCACTCCAGTGCTATCAGCCATCCTCAAGTGTTTGTCTCATCGCGTTCGAGACTGCACCCCACCCAGGAAAACAGCGAGGGACAAACTTTCTGCTCTCTGCAGGTTTTTCTCCCAATAAGCTGGAAAATCATGTTTGTTTGGCTCATATTCTTAGCTAGCTACGGACTCCCCACCGAGACCCCCTGCCCTGTCAATGGCTGACTAATCGTGCCTGCAGCAAAAGTAATCCGAACTAGGGAGTTATTCAGCAGCAGCAGGAGGATCTGTTAAAACAGAGCATGCCCTCTGCTCTGTTTCAGTACGTAGCCTTTGGGATGGTCCTGCCTTGGCGCTGCCCCAGGGCACCCAGCGCCCTGCAGTCACCCTGGAGTGTCCCCTTGGCAGGTCCACAAGGCTCATGTGTACAGCCAAGGGCCAGGCAAAATTCAGGCCAGCAAGGTCTGTGCAGCTGGAGAGGGACCCGGCTGCGAGGTGGTGCTTACAGGCAGGCTAGTCCAGGAAGCTGCTGTGATTTACTTTTTTTAGCTTTCTTATCCTTGGCACGCAGGCAGCAAAGAAGCTCTGTATTTGAGTTGACTGAGCCTTCCTCTGAGACTTCAGGGGAGCAAACCCCTACAGAATTCAGGCCCTGGACAAAAAACCTAAAATGCATGGTAGTCATTGTCCTGGAGTTAATTCAGACTCAGAACTCAGTGGCTGCCTGGCATCGGGAAAGATTGCAGCCTGGGGTGAGGAGCAGGATTTCTGCAGGGCTTCTGCAACCCTTTGGTATTTACATACCTTGCCTTTACAGCAACTTGGTTACAGGCCTTCATGTCTGTCCTGGGCACAAGGTCAACTCCTGTGGGCTTGGTTTGCCCTTTGGAGACCCCATCTCAGGCTTAGCACTTTGCTTCCAACTTTGGCTTTCTGGAGGTACCATGACTCTGTATCTCTGCCTCCAGATGAGGGCTGTGTGAGGTCTGCTCCTCCAGCTGCTCACTCCTATTCTGTGACTGCCGTTTCACCCCAGAGGTGCCCATCTCTTTTCCAAAGGAGCTCTTCTGTTAGTGCCTCAGGCTGCCCAACGGTATCTTTGGGTGCAATTTTATCGCGGGCATGGGAAACCAATCTGACTGAAAGAATCACCACCCTCCTTCCAACCTGCTGTACAAAATGTGTTTACAGTCCTTCTCACATCTGTGAGCTTAATGCAGCCACCTCCAGCAGAGCTATGGCCACTGCTGATAACGCAGGAGCTGCTCCGTGGTGTGTCACGGAGGGACTGTGGCTGACACAAGCTGGAGGATGAGGGACACTGAAAAAATGGAGTTACCTTGGTTGGACAGTGGACTCAGTCATCCCTTCAGATGATGGGTGATTACAGGGCTGGAGCGCCTCTCCTATGAGGACAGGCTGAGGGAGCTGGGGCTGTTCAGCCTGGAGAAGAGAAGGCTCCGAGGAGAACTTATTGCAGCCTTTCAGTGTCTGAAGGGAGCTACAGCAGAGCAGGAGAGGGACTCCGTCAGGAAGTGTAGTGATAGGACAAGGGGTAATGGTTTTAAACTGGAAGAGGGGAGATTTAGATTGGATTGGATATTAGGAAAAAATTCTTTCCTGTGAGGGTGGTGAGGCACTGGAACAGGTTGCCCAGAGAAGTTGTGGATGCCCCATCCCTGGAAGTATTTCAGGCCAGGCTGGATGCGGCTTTGAGCAACCTGCTCTAGTGGGAGGTGTCCCTGCCCATGGCAGCGGGATTGGAACTGGATGATCTTTAAGGTCCCTTCCAACTCTAACCATTCTATGATTCTATGATTCTGCTCTGAAAAGCACTCTGCATAGTTAATGCTGTGTGGCTAGACCTTGCTGGGCTTTCTCTAGCCCCTTTGTTTAATTGTGTGACGTTAAAGCTACTGCCTAAGCCAGTAGGACAGGCATATGCAGACTGTACCTATTTACCTTGCAGGGTTTTAAACCTACTGAATTCAAATAGGTTATGTAAAGCAGCAAAATCTACACAATTTAAATTGGCCTGACTTCTGAAAGCTGCAGGTTCCAGGACCTGCAAGAAAGCCCGCAGCTAGACTGGATATCCAAGGGAGGTCCTTCTGGCATACAAAGATGAAGCACTAACTGAAATTCAAACATACCTTTACGCCTAGGTTTTATCTAATTTCAGTTTCATACAAAATAATGTTGCCCTAGAAATAAAATTTCCCCCTATGTCTGCTGCAGCTCTACAATGGCCATTTAGCAGAGCAGTAAAGCAAAGCGCCAGGTACTTGACAGCTCTCTTTTGTGTCACTCACAACATGCCTTCTAATTCTAGAGAGCTACTGCCATGTACTCCAACAGGGTTTCTTTGCTTTCCTGAAGCAGTTACATGACTTAAGAGTTTGGTCATCTTTTCTGCTAATAGGAATTGTATATAGGAACAGGACACAAGTAGGAAGCACTGCAAATTAAAATCTAGCCAGCTCAGGACACCAGTTATATGATCTACGCAGCTCTGTAAAATGAATTTTTATGATTTTCCCAGCTTAACATGGTAACATTAATATTTCATTACTAGATTTCACAATGATTTTCATCCTGTTACTGTCTCAACCAATTTATTGCTTGAGAAGGTTATTTTTAATCTTCAGCAGTAACTGAGAATATACCCTCAGAAAACCTTTCCCAATGTGGAATTTCTTTGCTGTTTCATTATAATTGAGGTGATGCTGTATCCAACAGCTCTTTATGAGAACAAAATATATACGTCAATTTTAAGAGGGGAGGAAAGCTTATCTTCCCGTTTCTAGCTAGGAAGCCACAGAATCACAGAATGATATGGCGTTGGAATGGACCTCTGGACCTCTGGAGATCATCTAGTCCAACCCCCCTGCTAAAGCAAGTTAACCTACAGCAGGTTGCACAGAAACATGACCAGGCAGGTTTAGAATGTCTCCAGAGATGGAGACTCCATCACCTTTCTGGATAGCCTATTCCAGCGCTCTGCCACCCTCAAAGTAAAGAAGTTTCTCCTCATGTTTAGATGGAACTGCTTATGTTCAAGTTTGAGCCCATTTCTTCTTGTCCTGTCCTTGGGCACTACTGAGAGAAAACTGGCCCCTGCCTCTTGACACCCACCCTTTAAGTATTTATAGGGGGTAGATCAGATCCCCCACCAGCCTTCTCTCCTCCAGACTAAAAAGACCCAAGTCCTTCGTCTGCATTCTCTACTTGTCTCAAATTTTAATTATAGAATTTCAGGCACTAAGAATATGGAGAATGAGTTAAAAAGACATGTTCTAATACAGAAAGACCAGGTTTAGCACTGAGCACTCAGTCCAGTTGGCCTCTGGGGTACTACAGAGCTGATGCTCCAGCAATTTCCCTTTGAAAAATAAAGGTGTTTGTTTGGACTCTGCTTCAGACAAGGTTAAGGGTATAAAGGCATGGGCAGCTTTAGGCCAGATTTGTTCATCTCTAGGCTTGTGATTTAGGGCCCCATGTCTCAGAGCAGCCAGAGAATGAGAAAGGGCCAAAGCCTGCACAGAGTCAGGTCTTAACCCATCTCACACCAGCCTCTCTCGAGGCACCCGAACAGGGTTTAGCACACAGGATGTGTGCTAACAGGAAAAAAGACTCTCAAAAAAAAAGTGTCTCAAAATCTGTTTCACTGCTACAGAATATTTCTTGATATCAATCATAAATAATTAGTGTTAATTATTTATAAATTAAACATTCTGACTCCCCAGTTCCAGTTCTCTTCAGACAGGTATAGGCAGTGATATTGCGTCTCCCCTCAATTTGGGCCTGAAGGATGCAGGACAGGATGTGCCATTTTCATCCCTTATTCTACTCTGTGGAGTCTGGTCTCTTAGCCTCGCTTTCTGGACAAGTTCCTTGTCCTCTCTAAGTGCAGGGTTATTTTTCCAACTGTTACGGGGATACGTGAGATAGGAGAGGAGTGCAGGCAATTCTCTACCCACCATTGACATGAAGCGTGTTTAGGAAGCCCAGGCTATTCCCAAAGGTACAGAGAGAGGCACGGGGCTGCTGGCCCAGTCCCATGACAAGCAGATGATTTGCCTGTTTATCTCCTTGGATGTAAAGTCACTCTTCCTTGAATTCTCCCTGGAGCAATCCAGTTGTGCACCATCCTTTGTATGTGCCAAACACCCATGCAGGGTTTCCCCTGGGGTGCTTTGTACCTCTCCAAAACATATCCTACATTGCCTGTAGGTGTGCAGCCTGACATGGCCTTAACACTCACAAATGCTTTTTCATGATGCAAACTCAACATGTCTTTTTTGCAACGATGACACATTGGTCTCTCTGTACATTACCTTGTCCTCCTCCTCTCCTTCCAACACACATGGGAGCCCAAAGGTTGGTCTTGTTTCATCCCCTTTATCATCCCCTATATCTTGTTTTATTCCCTTAATCTATAAAATATCTGCTCTTCCCCTCTGTCATGTCATCACAGCTACAGCCACAACAGCACCCTGGCCCAAAGACAGCTGAAATGATAACTGAATGATACATAGAGTCATAGAATTTGGGTTGGAAGGGACCTGAAAGATCATCCAGTTCCAACCCCTCTGCCATGAGCAGGGACACCTCCCACTAGAGCAGGTTGCTCAAAGCCGCATCCAGCCTGGCCTTGAACACCTCCAGGGAAGGAGCATCTACAACTTCCCTGGGCAGCCTGTTCCAGTGTCTCACCACCCTCACAGTAAAGAATCTCTTCCTAATATCTAATTTAAATCTTTCTTCTTTCACTTCAAAACCATTACCCTTTGTCCTATTGCTACATGATTTGATAAAGAGTCCCCCCTGCTCCCTTTAGGTATTGGAAGGCTGTTCAAAGGTCTCCCTGGATCTTCCTCTTCTCCAGGTTGAAAAACCTCAACTCTCTTAGCCTGTCTTCAGAGGAGAGGTGCCCCAGCCCTCTGGTCATGTTTGTGCCCTCCTCTGGACTTGCTCCAACAGGTCCATATCCTTCCTGTGTTGAGGACTCCAAAGCTGGATACAGTACTCCAGGTGAGGTCTCAACAGAGTGGAGTAGAGGGGTAGAATCACCTCCCTCGCACTGCTGGCCACACTTCTTTTGATGCAGCCCAGGATGCGGTTGGTTTTCTCAGCTAACAGAACACATTAGCAGCTGATGTTGAGCTTCTCTACCAACAGCTCCAAGTCTTTCTCTTCAGGGCTGCTCTCAATCCATTTTCTGCCCAACCTGCATTTGTGCTTGGGATTGCTATGATCCAGGTGCAGGACCTTGTACTTGGCCTGCGTATCACCAGCCAAGCCCAAAGTTCCAGTGCAGTATATTTAATGATAGCCACCCATGTTAACAGCACTCTATCAGACCTTGGTACACTTAAGATACCTGCATTTTGAGGGTTTTTACTGTTCAAGTGCTTCTTCTAAAATTCCTTCTGTGATAATCATAGCTCTTCTAATTTGGGGATTTAGAATCAATTCAAAGCAGAACCAAAGGACACCAATTTTTCAGTCCAACATTACATGTTTTTCAAACACCTCCCATCCTGCTGGTGAATGGCCTCAACAGAATGGATACAGATGAGTGCATCAGTGTTTGTAAAAGTATGTTTGCGGGAGAAACCAGGAGGTAGACTCGTACTTATCCCTTTAAGAGACTCCAGAAATGACGCTAATCCAAATCAAATGGCCTAACTTTGACACTTACAGCATCAAACAACTCATAAAAGCCTTCCTAGATTCTAAATATTAGGTATATTCTTCACAGGGAAGATGAGCAGCAGAGCAGATTTTCCAGTGAAAACATTTTCTCCTGTAATCTTTCCTGATCTGAGAATTGTAACGAGTGCATGGAAATTACAAGCTACTATAAAAATTACAGAGACTAAAACTACCATTTTATCCTGCATTAGAACAATTTTAACATTGTTAGAGGAATACATCTCTGCAATTTTAAAATTATTTGAGTCATGACAGAAAGACTCACAACTGCAATATTTATCTTTCAGATTCATCTTAGGATGTTCCTGAAGACTTGTGAGATGTCACATTATATAGCATTTTGTGGGGACCAGAGAAAGTCACTTTGACAAGTAACGCATGTAAATTGGAGCCATTGATTATTGAGGATTTAATTTTATCTATTCTGTATTCATGGTACAATAAATAAAAAAGACTTCAGTGGTCACTGTAGGACTGCAACAACTTCTACAGAAATGCAATTTATAGTTGCATATTTTTAACAGCGAGCTTTGGCATACATTTGATTAAATTCTGCTTTCCAGTGCACTTAATGAGAATTCTAATTCTCTAGAGATTTCTATAAGCATGGCAGGTAAAGAGGAGTCTATCAAGTCATAGCTGTGGTTGTTAGTACAAGGAGCTGGCTCCTTTGAAGAGAAATAAAATTCATAAGCATGCATGCATATATTTTAATATTGCCAAGATACATATTGGCAGAGCAATAAATAGTAAGAAGATTTATTACCCACTCTATTTCCCAATGTATACAAATGCAAGAGATACTTGTCAGGTATAACATCTTTCAGGAATGTGTTTGAACTGAGTGTCTGGAGCAAACATTATTTATTTTGGGTTCTCGGAGAACTTGAGGTTAATTGAGTCTCTAAATTTCAAGAAGTTATCCTGTTGCTTTCCCTGCTTGCCTAATGGGGAAGGTGAAGGACTCCCTCTAAGGGACAAAAAGCCATGTTCTGACTGAAGGCCACCTTCTTCTCTAAATATACAGGGCAAAAAAAAAGCAAAATAACTTTTTCTCACTTGCTCCTTTTTGTTATCTTTCTGTTTCAGCTCTCAGATTGTGATCATTTTTGTAATGACTCTCTCACCACCAAAATCACCTTCTTAGAGCAGCTTGAAAGACAAATTTCATCTTCCTGGTAGGAATTTTGGGGGTGTCCAGACAGAAAGGCTCCTTCCTATATAAATCTGTAGCCACAACCTTACCTCAGGTAAAAGGATCATCATTCTACAAGACAGGGTTTAGTTTTGGCAAGTATTTTATCCTTGGCTGCAGAGCTGGAAGAAGGATAAAACCTATCATCACATAACCTGTTAGGGAAAACTCCTTGGAGCTGATAAAATCCAGTTCTAATATTGCAAAAGGCGGAGCATTTGGTCAAAGAGGGTGTATCCACACTGCGACTGAATGCACAAATTGGTTCATCTAGGCAATCCTGAGCTACCTTGTGTTCAACTACATTTTACGCTGAACACAATGGCAAGTTTGCCTTGTCCCAGTCTGTCTTATTCTAGCCTGGCTATTGAAAACTATGAGCCAAGTCCTGGACATGTTCATTTCAGCAGCCATCCCTATGAATGGGACCGGTATTTCTTCCATGCAGATGTCGGTGCATCTGCCAGCTCTGTAAAAATTATGCTGGTTGTTCATCTTCAAATTGGATCTGGTTGCTGGGAGCTCCAGAGCTAATTGGTTACTAGGGTTTTAAGTCAATTTTTGGTGTGAAGGCATTAACAGGAATATCTAGTCATATCACATTTGATCTGTAGATTTCAAATTAACTTAGGAGTTCAATAAGTTTGCAGCCACCTTTCTGATGGGGAAGCACAGACCTTCAGGCTTTATGGGGTAGCAGAAGGGGATACTGGTAAGACTATGGGCAGAGTCCAGAGTTTTGAAGCTGTACCTCAAACCTAAGTCATAAGGACCCAATATTATTCTTCAGGTGAGTATACTTTTCTTGATGTCATTGTCATTAGTCCTGGAATTAAACTAGAATCAGTCTCCTCTAAAGAATAATAAACCTTAGTTTTTACCATTTCAGTTGTCACTATCTGAACCAGTGGGGTTTATTTACTACTGACCAATGCTCAGTTTTTAATTCTTACACTGGAATTGAAAACAAAGCAAAACAAAACAAAACAGATTTTTAAAAAAATGCAAAGCACATAAAAAGAACAGATTAAATATAGCTTGTGCTTATGCTGATTTTCAGAAATAGGTTAATAAACACTGCTTAGATGAAAGGAGCCTCAAGCGTTAAAGAAAGAAATCAGAAGGTCTCACTTAAGTGATTTTTTGGCAGGAATCAAATTAACGAATATAATATGGATTGCTGACAAGGTGCTTGATCATTCTCTGCAGTAAGGATTTTTTTATGTATATATTATATTTATTTATATGTATGTGTGCATGAGTTTGTGTGAGCCGATTCCATTAACACTTCATTTGATAATTATAAATGGCATTTTTATTCAAAAGGAAAATATTAAGAAGTCCTGATTTGCAAGAGCAAGTTAGAATATATGACATTATTATGTCCTACTGCATTTTCTTCTCCTTTAAAAAACACAAGCCTTCAATGAAGGACTTTGCTAGTACAAAAGAATGCAAACATTTTGTTTAGTCTATAGACAATTTTCCTCTAATTCAATCTGCAAATAACACAAAGTATTCTTTTGTAAGAGGGTGGAGGATAAAATAAAAAGGGAGACATAAAAGAGACTTAATGAGATCATGGAACTCTTTCTTAAGCAGTACAGCATCTTAATTTCTGGTAAATTCAAGCAACCTCCATCTGGGGGTTGATTCTGTCAGTCTGTATCTATGTCTGTCTGCCTTTATCCATCTCTCTAGGCATTCATCGCTGTGGCTTCAGAGCACCACTGAGGGAAACGGGAGCTCTGCGTGCAGTGTAGCTGCAGAATCCAGCCCCTATCTGACAATGATTTGGTCTGACATTGACAAGCACTTACACCCCATTCTCTGGCTCTTTTTGTTTGGCCTTAGATACACGTGTCGTCTGGCAAAAGTTAAAAATAAAGCATTTAGGGCTACGCTGTGGTCAGTTCTCACGTGCCTCCGCAGTGCGAGGGGGAGGATGGGGAGGGTGGAGGCAGCCGCGTCTCAGTGTTCCGCACCACTCGCATCAAGGTCAGCCAGAACTGCTGCGAGAGCAAAGTCAGTGCCACCCGGAGCACGTGACGTGCTAGAAAAGATGTTTTTGCTCTTAGAAGTAATCACCTGAAAGTCTGGAGGGTCGAAAAGATGCTCAGGCGTTGTACCCCACTGATTCAGGCAGCAGATTTAGCTGGCCACGCCCCGGTGCAACCAGCTCCTGAGCCTCAGGGTTCTTTGAAAATTTTCCATCAAAACTTTCATGGGAAGCATCTGATTTCCTTGAAAATGTCAGCAAGTTTTTATTTCATTTTGCTAGACAAATTAAATACAGGAAAATGGAAAAGATATTAGCAGAAACCTAGAAACCCTAATGGCTGGGGGAGGGGATGGTATTCATTTTGTCAATGGAAGCCGATATTTGCAGCTGAACATTTTGGATTAGAATAATGATGGTCTGACTAAGCAAAAGAATAACTGGAGAAACTCACCTCTTCTTTATGAGCAGCTCAATTTCAGATCTTTATGCAGTTAAGTTGAGTGCTTCCTCTCACATTTTTTGGTGCCAAAGGGGTGGGTACAGGCAAAATGTCCCCCCCCCGATTTCCTGTGGCTGAAGAATCTCCTTGACACCCCTGTCTGGCAGCGCTGCAGAAGCATCATAACCCCACCTGGGATCAGTGGTGCTGGGGGCTCACCTGAGGGGTCTTCAGGGTTAAAACTGAAATGGAGTTATATGACTGTGGGATCACAATGAATGAAACCAGGATGATGGGACAGTGGATGTGGAGCCCAATCTGTGAGACAGCGTGCAGGGATGTATACCCATCTCCATCACAGAATTAGTTACAGGGTTCCCCCCCACTGTTGCTGTGGAAGCCTTTTCCAGAAACTCATCTCTTTCATTAGAAAACCTTGTCTAAAATACAGGATAACTTACTGATGACTAGCTTACAGTTATTTATTTATGTAATCATATTGTTTGAAAAATCTTCACTCTTATCCTGTGTATGGATGATTCTTTGCAGCCTTTAGTATGCTAGGGCACAATCCCTGTTGCCCCATCAAGCTACTCACCCTTCTCTGCTCCTGCTCTAGGTTGAATTTCTTTCTTTCAAACACGGGTGGCTACAACTGCTCACCACATTCAGGAAAAAAAGGCTTACTAAAGCCTTCTAAAGGACATTAATTTTTTCCTATCTTGACTGGAAATGCTTCTTTTGATATAGTGCCAAATATATGCCCAATTCTTCTGTATCAGTCTAACTGACAAGCCTTACCTTATATTAGAAATTGTCATTAGTTCCCAGGTACCTGACCTTACTACTTGAACTGTTGAATGTAATCCCATTTATATCTCCCCAGTCCCTGAGGATATTCTGGTTTTCTGTATGCTGTGAGCCTCCTTGCTATTGACAATCCCTCCCACCTTCAGCCATCAGCACATTTCTCTAGCAGGTTCTTATTCTTTTTGTGCCTGGTTGATTAATGAAAATATTAAGTGCTATTGGTCCCCAGACTGTGCCTTCAGAAACTCCACTTTTAGCTTCCTCTAACCTGGTATTTCCTCTTTCAGCATCATCTGTTATTATCTCCTTTAGCCAGTTTCTACTTATTTTACAATTGTGGGTTTAATCTTCATCTTTTCCAGCCAAATAATTCTCCTTGTAGCTCTGGGTCAGATGGTTTTCTCATAGTGTATACACATCACGTCTATTGCCATTTTCTTTGTCTAAAAAGATCTGGATAATCTAAAGAAAGATTATCAAGTTAATCTGCTAAATCTGCTTTCGGTAAACCTATTCTGTGTGTTATCCTACTTCTTCCATTTGCTATGCTCTCTATTGCTCTTCTTTCCAAAAGCACTCTAATGCCTTGCATACTACTGATGTCACACTAATATGCCTACATTTAACTAGATCACAGGTTTTTTCTTAAGTACAGGAATCATATCTGAAATTTCTCATACCACTCCAACTTTAACATAGTCCTAAATATCCTTTGAGTAGAAATGCAATTTCTAATGCCAATTACTTCAGACTACTGTGACGCAGATTCCCTGAAACAGCGCTCCTTGAATTTTGCTTCTACCTCAGAAGGCACCATTTCCATCCAAATTCACTCTCAATAAAGCCAGTTTGTTCCCATCCACGTTCAGAGGCATTGTCCAAATTGAACGCTGAGGCACAAAATCATCTTATTTTGGGAAAGCTTCTATGCCAACCGTAAACCCTCCTCCCTCAAGCCAACCTCACTGTTATTTCCCTTGCTGTCATCTAATTTTGACAGCTAAAAAACCCTACTGTTTGTTTTAACTTCTTTTGAAAGTTCTATATTGGCTTCAATTCTCATTATACCTCAGTGGGTCTGGATCTCAGGCTTCCCGTTGTTCAGTCTGTTTCCATTCCTGGAAGACTTTACCTTTCTGAAATTTCAGAATTTTCTCTCGGTAATAATACCTGCAATGGAACAATATTAAAGGAACATATATTTTAAAGCATTGCTGAAATTTGTTATTATCCTTTACACAGCATAACACAATTTCTTTATATTTATTGACTTCAATCATGTCTTATATTGGAAAAGCATTGCTTCACAGATTCAGCACAGCAGATTCACCGAAGCCTAACGTGGATGTCTGAACAGAAAGCAAACGTCTAACCCAGTATGCAGTTGATATCACGGGTCCTGTGTGGCCCACCCACTATGCATATTGATTGGGCTAAAACATAGCCATGTAAAGTGTAGCTGCAGCTGGAAATGTCCCTCAGCCCACACAAAGCTTCTGGATCTGGATCTAATCTTTCTCTGACTCAATATCAAGTTTGCAAGTCAAAAGAGGGTTTCTCTAATCGTCACCTTTGAAAGCTCACTTTCAGATCCACAGTCAAACTCTGCCTTTATTTCCTCCTCCCTAATCACCAGCACCAGACTGCATAATTAGCAAGTGAATGACAATTAAGGACCCACTGCAAAGCCCTAAAGTGTGAGTTCATTTGATGATCTGGCGTTTTAATTGAAACTGCAGAAGGGACATGGCAATCCATCCAACTCAGAGCCATTTTGACTTTGTAGGGCTCTGAGCTTAAAAGTATATTGTGGCATCTGATGGGGTTTTTGTTGACAGAGAAAAGAAACAATTCTCTGGAATATACACACTTGCCAAACGTTCAAGTTAAATCACAAGGCACAAGGCTCCACATTTGCACAGCCCCTTCTGTAATATAGTCATTCCTAAAAATGTGCAGAGTTCTGGAGCTTTACAAGTTTTTTGAGTGGAAATGCTTCTGCAATGCGTGATTGTTACCACCATATTATTTAGCCCCCAAAGCAATCTCATTAATTTCCAGCTTATTTATATAAAAACAAATTCTACACTAAAAAATTTCAAGTGGTCTCATCCACAGTAGAGATCTTGTTTCAAAGAAAATACAGATGTATTTCCAATATATATCTTAGCAATATCAATCCAGTCTATTCTTAATATTGGGTATGTCAGATATGCTCTGAGGTGAAGCATCATTTGCCACAAGTTCTTCTGGACTACATATGAAAATAAATATTCTGACACTAGTACTCATACAGGATCTGCTGGGGGAGATAATCTTGATAGCTGCTCAAGTCTGTAATACCACTGACTTCAACAGCCACACCGGCTTTGCTTTGTAGGCAAGATCTTACCTTCTACATAGCACTTTGGAGGTTTAGACCCTGCTTTGTCCCAGAATTTAGCCTATCTAAAACTCTATCATTTTAACATATGACAGAGTTCAGTGGTAGATTTGCATTTAAGCATAGGCAATTGCTTTACCTTCTAGTACAGATGCAATAGGATAAAGTTACATTTGGGTATAACTAAATTATCTGGTAGTAGCACTTTCATATTCATATAGTATATTGAATACATCCATATAGTATACTGGAATATCTGTGCAATTCAGTTTCTTACCCATAGATGAGTCCTATTGATAGACTGTAACTGCTAGCATCTTACGGAAGATGTGTCACACCCAGCTTTCATATATATTGCATTGAAACATATAGGATCAATGATTTATCTAATGACACGATCAAGATATAGCTGCCAAGTTAAAACTGAATTCACCATTTCAGCCTCGTTCATGTGGTCATCTCAGTACAATATAGATTTCTGTAATTCATTTTAATACTAACCAAAATCCTACCCTGATTGATAACTCAGATTATGGGTTCTCTGTGTAATAGGAATTAATTAATTTATTAATCACAGTTCCAATCTTAATTCTAAGTATCTTTCTACTAGCACACAGCTATATCCTGGGTTTGGTACCACTGAAAAGACTATTCTTGTCTTATCATCTAGAAAAGATTATTAATGTCCTGTATCCCTGGTCCTGTGGTATTGATTTGCTGCCCCTGTTAACAGGAATATGTTACTAAGGTTAAGTTGACTTATTTCTATCCCGTTCTTTATTGAATTGTCCTCTAGGTGAAAAAATGTGGCTCTTATACTGAGAATTATCTTGTTTCCCTTAAAAAGATGGCAAAAAAAAATACAGTATCTCATGTTTCGACATTTCAAGTAGACCTTTCCATTTTGTTCATTGGCACAGAAAGAAGAATCTTTATCCAGATAACCACAAGGCTGCATATAATAAATGGATAATAATTTTTAAATACAAAATAATGCTTGGATAATATGACTTGTAGCAGTAACTTTTTCTATCACAAGTTTTGCTTTGATTCTTGTCTTCTGTTTCATTTAGAATTCCCAGCCCTTCATTATTAAATTATAGCCTACAAACTATTAAAATTTACCAATTAGAACTGACAGATACTTTTTCAAAGTGAAGAGTTAAGTGTTGATTTATTAAAAAAAAATAGTCACATCCCTACCCTTCACACGTCGCCAGCATCTGCCCAGCTTACTCTGAGTACCTGCTCATTTTACCAGCCCACACTCCCCCATGACTGCGGATACCGTGAGGTGTCAGTGCAATGCACTTGTCAAAAAGACAAATGCAGCTTTAGGATTCATCCAGGAAGGTATTTCCAAGTGCAAGGAATTTACACCACTGCCCAAGGAATTCATAACACCTCCTCTGAAATGGGTGCAATAATTCTGCTCCTCACATTCAAGAAGGAAAAACTGAAATGGGTGAAAAGAAGGCCAGTTGAGACAAGAGGGATGAGGGGTGGAAGCAAGACAAAGAGGGAAAATTACTGCAGTTGATGCAGTTTAACATGGGAAACAAAGAGAAAAAAAAATAATTCTGTACTACAGGTAAGTAGTAAGTAAGTGCTGGCACTAAAGCAAAGAGTATAAATAGAATAAATTTGGACTAGAAATTAGAAGGTAAATCAGAAGGGTAAAGATGTTCTAACCTGGGCTACCAGTAAGAGCACTGCAGAAAAAATCCAACTGCCTGTAAGGTGGAGCTTAATATAAATGTACAGGATTATATGATTTGAGCATCAGCAACAACAGGGGACAGGGCTTCCTGCTTGTTTCCATTGTGAATTAACAATGCAACAATCAGACTTTTACTTGAACTGTATTATCAATAACTGTAATTTTACGTGGTTTGTGTATTTCTAGAGCTGAGGGCCTCTTCCAAACTCCCCAAAGTAAATGCAATGAGTACAAAAGCTGCTAACAAGCTGGGGAGTTTTAAAATGTGGTTGAAGTGGAATGTGTTAAAGAGAAATGAGGTGGAAAGTGATTGAACCGCAGCTCAGTTCTGGTCCAAACTACAGCAGATCTGAGCTTGTCCAGGAAAGCAAAGGATGCCCAACACAGCAAAGCAAGGTGGATCATAATATTAAGAGACCAAAGAGAACTACCTTCACATGTAATCAAGAAGGAAGACAGAGAACCTTCCAGAGAAACTATCACAGAACTGGGCTGAGAGAGAGGGATATCCCTGGTCATGAAGCACCCGCCTGCAGGTGGAGCCCGCTAGTAAAGGTACCTGGGAGGGAGAAGGGAGAAAAAGGAATTGCGACATAAGGTTTGCTTCTACAAATGAGTTTGCAGTCTGAGGGAGGATGGAAGCAAGAAATTTAACATATAGACCACTGCTTGTAGCTCTGTGTGGTGGCTATGCATCCTGGGTAACAGTACTGTCACCTAAACAGTGCCTTTCCAGAATAAGGATGTGATAACTCTGAAAAGGCATCGGCACCTTTATCTTCTACATTTACTTCTGAAATTCTGGGAGTGAACCATAAAGACCCTTCTAGTTCTAGCCTTATTTCTATGACAAGATTCTTTTAAAACATTTTCAAACCTAGTAGCAAGTAATCAAAGGTATTTCAATAGAATTTAGCCTCTGGTTGCATTCACCTACATTCCCACCTATAGCATACTCATGATGTTAAATAATAATTTATTAATACCTTTTAAAATAAAATTTAGAAGCAAAAGGTGACCCAAATCAGTATTCTTTTCAGCATGACACAGAAGGCTACAACTGCCTGAACACTATGTTCAAAAGAGAGACAGAAAAGGTGCTGCTTCCCTCATTGTGTAGGTATGGGATATGAGAAAGTTCATCACCAAGCTCATGTTGTATTTCAGCCATTGTAATGGTGATAGCAGGACAATTATGAGGGTGCAACAACCTCATGGTAGTGATCAGCACCAGTTGCCACTGTCAATCATGCCATAGAGTCAAAAGTGCACTAGAAGGCAGGTGAAGCTTCATCTCCATCCTGGTATCAAATTAAAGGAGTCAGTCAGTTTTTAGGCCTTCCACATATCACATATCCATAGCATTTTGGTTTTCCTAGAAAATTATTTCTCTTGGCAATCACTGTGTTTAGCGTATATGGAAATGCCATTTTCTAGAAAGAGGTCATTTCTGTAGCCATTTCCAGGAGATAAAGCTTCCTCTTGTTTCAGACTGGTATTGCAGTCCACCATGATGCCCAGCAACTACAGTCAGAGCAACCTTCAGGATCATCCAAATCATGGCAAAATTGTCAGCTCTAAGCTTGTTGTTAATGAATTATTTTGAGAAAAAAATATTAGGATAAAAGAAAATCCATATATAAACCCCACTTCTTGTGCCAGGCATGAATTTTGTAACTAAAGGTGACAATCCCCATACTCCACAAAATGTGCACAGAAGTAATAAATCCAGTTATTGAATAATAAGTTCACCAGGCCTTTGGCTATACAATGATTTCAGCTGGCTTTTTTTCCCACACTACAGCCAGTCACTGATATGTATTCTTTAGATCCATAATGATGGCAGAGAGCTAAATTTAGGAAACAGAAGGAATACATTCTATTGATACCTTTTTTGACCAGAAGAACATCATAAAGGAGCTTATTTTGTATTTCACTGTGACAATGTTTTCCCATCATTTCACTCAAATTATCATTCATGTACAGTATTTATTTTTAATTTAAAATTAAAACACTGAATAATTAAGTACCATAGAGAATACTAATGTGTGGAACAAAGTGGGACAAATAGACTCTGTCTACAAGATTTCTATGATCCTCTCTCCATTAACATAAGCATGAGTTCTACTGGGTATTTACATATTAGATTTGGCAAGCAATAATACAATGAGAAGTAATTTCTGCATTAGTATTTTTTCTTTCAAATAAGACAAGTTCCTGAACTTGTCAAACATAAATGCAAAATTATGAAAAACAATCTTAACCAAAAACTCTTGTTATTAAAATGCATGGCAACTAATTATTGATCTGATGCTATTCTGCATAAAGAAGACATGCTTGACTGAACAGAAATATTTTAAAATCATTAATATACATGTGTTTATTTTACTGAGTCTAAATTGGAAGTGGTAGATTATTCTTATTGTCTAACAAATCAGGAAGTGTGACAATACCGCTCTACAGTGCTGATGTATGATATCTTTCTCCTTATACTTATTAATTTCTGTCAAATTAAAACTAAAACACTACTGGAAACCTTGAACAGCCAGAATATGAAAATCAAATGCGAATTGCTATTAGAAAAGCCATAGTACCCTAGATTGCTCCAGGCAAACACACAGAGATACAATACTAAACACTGTCTTTGTATAAGAAAGGAAAGGAAAAAATCTCTTATGGGACGTGCTGCCAGTTGAAGCTGAAGCCCTGTCAAAACTGCAGTTCTTCTGTGGGAACATGGTGAAATCGAAAATCTTTGTGCAGCTGGGGTTTCTCTTCCCTTCAGTTTTCCACTTAAAACACAAACGTAAGTGAAATTCAGTTCACTGCAGATTTGCCAATGCATCATTTCACTCTAAGGACAGATTAATAATTTCTGAACTTATTTCAACTGAATTTCATGGCCAAGATATCTTGTAATTTTACACCTCCCCACAATGACCTTTATACTGTACTTATTTTACAAAATATCACTGGTAACATTTTTTCCATTCCAACAAGCTTCAGGATACATATATCTTGATATTACTTTGGAATTACTACGGTGTGGAGTGCTCCGTAAATAATCAATGGCATGTAGCTCATTCACTGTAAAATTCTGAAGACCGTAGTGCCGAAGACTGTTCATCTTTAATGCATTTTGTACAAGTCAAAGTTAACCTTTATGGATGGTACACACTCATTTTGAAGAATCCCTGAATCAGCCATACTAATCTAACTCTGGATAATCACAAATACATATTGTAACAATAGCCACATACCTGCTGCATAGCGTGACTTCCCCACAGAGAAAACAACTCATCTCTATAGCCTGAACAACCCAAAAGGTCTTTGGTAATTTCTCTACAAGCAGGCTCTGACACCCCTGCTCAGAGCATCCTTTGCATGTTTTCTTTCAGCTATTTGTGGAGGCAAAGCAGCAAATGCTGCTCTCATAACTAAGAGTTTTATTAAGAAAGTTTTTCTAAGTTTATATCCTGCTGAAACCACGACATGCCAGAACACACAGTGCACCCAAATGATGTGTGATGTACCCAGAGACATCCAGTGGTTAAACAAAGTCCCCAGAGTCTCCTCGTCCAAAGAACATTAGTACATTGATACATTGCCTGCCCATAGATATCCTATCTCAAAGTGCATTATTACACTACTGACAAAATATTTCAACATTTAAACTTTTGCACACCACTGATTTCAGGAAGAACTGGTAGCCAGTATTTGTTGTAAAGAATTACTGGAGACAACTAGGAAAATTAGGACCACTAGTTCTTCTGGAAGGTAAAATACCTTCTTAGCTATGCTGGTGACCCAGGGGCCAGCTAAGTGAAGCAATGTCTCCTGTCTCCACTCGCACTTGACTTCCAAGCCTTCCCTTTGCCAGCATACAATGCTCCTCTGGAGAACATGGGCAATGAGTATGCTACAGAAAACATACAGCTTATGTGACTCATTAACTCTTGGTTTAACACTTCTTTAGGCAAGGAATTTCTAGTTCTAGACCTGGCTTCTCTTTGCAAATCGGGCCTTTTACCATATGCTGGATCCTATTTTCTGATCCTTTGTGCTCCATCAGTGTTGGGTGGGTGATACTGCACCACTGTGATCCACTGCTCTTCACCAAGTTTTCTATTGCCATAGGCTCTCCTGGCAAGGACAAATCACTCTTGAATTCCACTTGCTGTTCTCCTGCTGAGGTGGTTTATTGCCTTTGTAGATATTGATCTGCTTTTGGAGTTGCTGGAACCAAACATCTCTTTCCTTGAAAATGTCCAGGAGAGGAATTTCTGCAGGAATGAAAAACTCCAAAACTCTGACAAACTTCCCCTAAGCCATGCTTTTCATAAGCAAAGGAATGATTCATATGGAGCATGCTACCAATAAAGCCTGGAACAAGCAATTGTTCCTCACTATAAAAACCTATGAAAGGGATATTCAGAGGTCTAAACCAATATCTTTACAGCCTGGAGCCTCTAGGCTATTTCTGGGATCAGTATGTCCCATCTGCTCTCTGATAGTAAAGCTCTATCAGAGTACAGGCGAGACAGGCACTACAGCAATTTTGTTATTTTGGTGAAGTCACTTTGCCATGTCAAACATAAAATCAGATCTCCCTGAAAACTGCTCACTAGATCTGAGCACAATTTTCTAACTTTCAGTTTATTTTATGAGGCTCATTGGAGTAGGAAACACCAAGCATTGTGAAGGGAATTGCTTCATTTCATTTACCCAACAAGACCATATTAAGATTTTCCCCTGGTTACTCAGTAGACTATACTTTTAATTTTGCCAAATACAGCTAATTCAAACTGTATCATCAAAACTCCCTTTCAAATAATACAAAATAATCGATGAAAGAGGGCTAATGCAAACACATCACCCCAGCCCTCGGCATCTGGGTAAACAATTGTCCAAACTCTTTCCATTTCCCTTCTCTCCTGTACAGTTATTCTGCCACTTTATTCCCTGCCACTGCTATATGAGAAAAGCTAGTATTTTATTTGTGTTGTGGTAGTACATAAGAGCTCATCTCATAAACGGACCCCACTGCGTTATGTGTTATATAAACCTTGCAGTAACACAACATTACTTCTACCAATGACCACAGTTAAAATTTTAACAATTGGTCTCATATTGATCTACTCCTTCATCTCAAGCTTTCCCATCACTGAAGATTGACTAGGATATAAACATGCAGAAGCAGAAATAAAGATTTTTAATAGGTCAGATCTCTATGAATTAGAATAGCTTGGAGGAGGTCAATTTAGCTGTACTGATTTACAACAGCTGGATATGTATCTCCCATGGCATACTGGCCCCACATGTATAGTTGGGAAGAAAAATTACTACCAAAAAAATCAGCAATACTTTTATAATGTTTTACATGAATCCCCAAAAGTAGCAGCTCAATAAATATTTTGAACCTCTACTGTAAGAACATAATGAATTGTGAAAATTGTGGTGTTCTTTTGATGTAGTAAGTTGAGTGCTCTTAGTGAATCAACTTTATAATGAATTCTTTCAGATCCTGATGAAAATGGTTCACTTACTAAGGAACTTGGCTTGATTTTGAAATTAATGTCGTAATTTAAAACTACTTTGGTAAAAAAAGGTTTAATGACAGCTGAAACCTGAAAAGGATAAAAGATGGAGTCTCAATGAATAAAGCATTTGCCACTTCTGCTCTCCAGGTTTAGCTGATGGCTAACATGAGTGCTGTTTTCCAGGGCTATTGGGTATTATCACATAACAAAGCATTCAAGTCCAGCTTCTCATAGGGTGGACAGACACCCCATGAAAACTCAAAAGTAGACTCTGGCGGCCTTGAAACTGTTGCCAGAGGTCTGTTATTTTCTGTGGTCTCAGCTTGCTTCTAACCCTCATAAACTAACTTCAATAACAGAAACTGAGCGACAGAAAAACTGTGGACCACCCGTTCCCTGTCATCATATATCCTGGAGTCATGCAAAACTGCAGTATTCACACTTAATGCCTAAAATTATCATCATTTAGGACACATCTCTGATATGATGTAAGAGGCGAGAACAAGCAAAGGATTATCTTCAGAGGCTTGGATTTGGTCATCAGTGAAAAACTGCTCACATGACCAACAACAGTCTAATCTTATTTTCTCAAAGCATTAGGAAATGATTCATTATATAATCTTATTTACATCATGGATATCCAAGTCATTCTCTTACTCTTTTTTAATCCTTAAATCCCAGCTAAATGGATTACGCCAGTACAATTTGTGTTTGGAAATCCTACCTCTGGTTGCCTTCTGGGCAAAAATAAATACCATCGTATGTGTTCACTCTAAACACTGGAGTCAAGTCCTCTTCTGGGGTAAACAGGCCTTGCTTGTTCAGATGTATAGTGAGTTGCATCCATTTTTTGTGTTTACATCTATTGAAATATTCACTAATATTTTAGGCAGAGAGAATTTCAGGACTTCTCCTGTATTTTCTAACCTGAATGGGGTTAAGCATTATATTGGATCCATTTGTCCATAACTATTAAATATGCATTTTAAATAGCTCTCAATGACACCATATTGGTACTCAGGTCAAAATAAAAGCAGTATGGGCAGTATAAAGAGGATAAAGGAGCAGAGGAAAACCTTAGGTGGACAGTAAAAAACTTTGCATGTGCATCTTTCCTGCTATTTCAGGTGACCAAATTATCCAAACAAACTGAAACATTTCAAAGGAAAAGGCAATTATTTTTTTCTCAAAAATCTTAGTAGGAGTTTTGTTCTCAGAGGACAGGGGAGATTTTTTCAGGATACAGTGTCTAGTCACAATAGGAATCTTCTGGGAATTCTGGCCCACACTTTTAGCCCTTATAAATCCTCTTTGTACCATTCTGCCTGCACTTGTTTCCAAGGATTCCTGAGAAATCTGGATGTCACATATTACTTTCTGGCAACTGCAGAGGATAAACTAGTTTAATTATGTGTACCTGCTCCAGAAACCACCTCTGTCCTTCCCTCCAGCATATTAAAAACCAGTCAAGGCTAATGCCCAAATTCCAGGATCTGGTGATTAGCAATCTAAGTTTAGTTGCTGCTTAAAAAAAAAAAATTGCTATTACTTCTGGTAAAATGGGATTAGGATGGGTTTATCATTTGAGATGTTTATTTTGTTATATGGTCTCTGTGACCGTGGTATCCAGTGTGTTCAGCATTTACAGAGAGTCTCCCACCAATGAGAAACTGAGGCAGATAAATTACATGACTTGCCCTGAAACTGAACTCAATTGAACTCAAACTGAACTCAAATTTCCTAAGTCCCAACCTAACACCCTAACTACTGGAATCATTTGTCAATAAAATAATCAGAAATTTAGAAGAAAACTGTGTGCTATACCCATCCTCCCCTATATTTATATGGTATGATATTTAACTCTGTCGCTTTACTCTGTTAGTAAAAATGTAAAGTCACTGATCCAAAGCGTCTTGATTTATGATAAGGTTCATAATTCTAAATATGTCTAAATATAAGGAAGCATGTAATACTAGGAAGATTATATAACAAAATTGGGGGTGGGGAGGGGGGAACAAATATTAGCTTTGTCCAGAAAATAGGGTCATCCATATTTTCCTGAACAGAATTTTCATTCCAATTGCTCATGGGTTGGTGGTTTGGAGAAGTTGGTTGGTTGGTTTGTTATGGGAGCATTTTCTTTCATTTTTTTTTAATTAAAAACTCATAAAAGATGAGTTTGCGTTTCTGAGAATATCAGAGCAGAAATTTAGTCAGGATTTTCAGTATTGTCTATATCCCTACTGTGCTATTCTCAGACTGTCCTTTTTAAGATTTTTCTCTGTATTTTTTAGATAATATGAATGGCTCTAAAATGGGGATGATCATTGAAAACGTGGAGGATACAGGTGTTTATAGAATCATATGGGTAGCACTAATGAAAATGTGCAGGGCATAAAGGAAATATAAAATATAAAGCAGAAGATAAAAAGATAAATTCCAGTGAAATCATCCAGGTTTTCAAGAAATATTTCCCTGATCAGTGTCAGCATCTTCACTTTGTATCACAATATCCACCTCTGCTTTCCTCTTCACAGAAAACTAGTATACACACAGTAAATAATGCCAATACTAACAAAGAGATGCACTAAAATTAAATATAGATGAGTTGGTAATGAAGCAGCTAACATGGGAGAGGAAAAAGCCCTGAATGATCCTGTTCATGCATTCTCAGTTCAACAGGCAGCAGCAGTGAAGAAAGTTAGTAAAATGCTCGTATACATTAAGGAAGAGGTATATCTGTAACAAAGCCAATAAAATTACAGTTTTACTTTATAAGACCCTCTGGTGGTAGGCCAAATTTGGAATATAATGTCCAATTTTGGTCATGAGTGGAAGACAGATGTAGATGAAATGGAGAAAGTACAGCAGAGGGCAACCAAAATGATTAATGTACTGGAGAAGGCTAACACAGTAGCTGAGAGAATGATGAAATGGGAATTATTTAGCCTCAAGGAAAGGTGATTAGGAGGTGAACTGCCTGAAATATTTAAACTACCTATGGGTTGTTATAAAATTAAGCTTGAAGATCAATTTGAAGTTTCTTGACAGACCAGAAATAAGGGATGCAGGATTAAATACACTATTCTCACAGGTCACTGTGGTACACAGGTTGGCTGTATGAGAGGCCTGCATTTGGGAACCACAGTACATTCTTTGTGCTACACCATATGGCTATGCAGTCTTTGAATAACCTGACAAAGCTGGTGAGAGCCGAAGGCTTGATCATCTACAGCACCAACAGTAAATTCCCTCACTAGGTGTTGTTTTCTGGGTGATAAGAGATTGCACTATCCAGATCATTTCTACACAGAGATGGGGCTGCCTCCTTCTTTTCACACCTACATAGTGGCTAAATGTCTGGTTCCCAAATGGTCCAGCTAGTTCCCTGCCAACAGGACCGATTTATGACGCAACTTGTTCATCATCATCTTTGGCCGTCACACTCTGAACCTGAGCATGGGATGGAGCACTTCTATGAGGACAGGCTGAGGGAGCTGGGGCTGTTCAGCCTGGAGAAGAGAAGGCTATTCTGCCTTCCAGTATCTGAAGGGAGCTACAGCAGAGCAGGAGAGGGACTCTTTATCAGAAAGCGTAGTGATAGGACAAGGGGTAGTGGTTTTAAACTGGAAGAGGAGAGATTTAGATTGGATATTAAGAAGAAATTCTTTCCTGTGAGGGTGGTGAGGCACTGGAACAGGTTGCCCAGAGAAGTTGTGGATGCCCCATCCCTGGAAGTATTTCAGGCCAGGCTGGATGGGGCTTTGAGCAACCCCGTCTAGTGGGAGGTGTCCCTCATGGCAGGGGGGTTGGAACTCAATGATTTTCAAGGTCCCTTCCAACTCTAACCACTCTATGATTCATCTCACCTAGTTTTGGCCATCTAAGGTAAGGCAGGGCACCAGCTTTAAGCTCCCACTGCAGTCACTGGAGAGAGGAATGGATACTGCCAATGCAGTCGTTCATGCCCATCCTAAGGCAAGCGCCTAAGACAGTTAAAATTAATTGCTCTCTGGAGGTGCCTTTCTCTTTCCATTGTCTCTACTGGCAGCCTTGCATCTAACTAGGCCTGAATCCCAGTGCTAGGTACGTTTTCAGCAACCATTACCATGATGCTTCTGAGTTCTGAAATGAATACTAGGGTCCATGAGATATGGACAAAAAAAAAGAAAGTACAGAGGAGTGGAGGCCAGATTTTAGACCAGGTAAATGGCATTGATGACAAGATTTAAGTCCCCAGGGTAAAGTGAGAGAGATTATGAGGAAAGGTAAAGAGTTCAAACTTACTTATAGTCATTCAGGAATCTGGGAGTTAAGCAAAAAATTTTGATGAACAAAAAGTTCAGTTTGTCACTGATGGATGAAGGCTCTAAATCTGCATTGAGACAGTCCTGACATGGTACTTAAGCAATGCAGACTAAGAAAAATAAACTGTACCTGAACAAAGAAAGGAAGAAGATACAGTGGCTATTAACAGTGAAATATGATGTTTTTAATTAGCAAATGCTAATTGTAGGACTGCATATACAGTGGAATGGAAACATCGAATCTCAGGTGAAAGTAGGTGATAGCAAAATACTATTAATCTGAAAAGGTATAATGAGGAAAACAAAGTAAGAGAAAATGGAAAGGCTGATTGCTCCTTCCAGCAAGGAAATGTTATTATCAATAAAAAAAATTAAGTGGAGCCTATTTTTTCTGTACCAAAACAAATTTTATATAGTATGTATACTGCTTAAATTATACTTTTTGCATTAAGAAACCTAAAAATGAACATTAATTTTCCAAAATAATATAGACTTGAGTAAATCATGGAAACCCAGTAAAGTAGCAAAAAATCTGTAGAAAAGTGTTGGAGGCCACAGCAGTGACATAAGCAGAGTGGAAATGGAGAAAAGGAACACGGGAGGAAAGAAATACAAAGAGATTTCTATGTATAACTGGATGTCCAGATCAGAAGATAAGTATGTAAATAAATCTGCTGATAACAAAAAAATACATCAAATTGGATGACTGAGATTTACACTCTTAAAACTACTTTGGCCCTAATTGGAAAAAAATAATAGTAAAAACATACTTTCTGATGAACTCATTGCCTTTCAGCACTTACTGGGTTTGTACACCATGTGCATGAGCTACAAGAGGATCATAATTCTCCTGGACTTTGTTTCAAGAAAAATGAATGAGGCTGATCAATAAAATACAAGTTGCTGCGCAATTGGAATTCAGTGATCATACCATTAGATCTGAAATATTTGTAAGAAAAAGGTAGTAGAATCATGTAGCACTCTTATTACAGTCAGACACACAGAGCACATTTTAAAAATGTCTTGAATAAAGTATTTGACAGAAAAGAGATTATAGTGTACGGGTAAATATTTAAGAACAGATGAAGATAATAAAATCAAAATTAATTCCATCAGAGCCCACCAGATTTCAGCTGAAGAGTTTGGAAGCTGAATACAATTTTGCTGAAGCATAAAATCACAGATAAACAGGAGTAGCCACAAATACTGGGAAAAAATATTAACATTAGTGTCTGCGCAATACCCAATCTATTGATTTATTTTTTTTTAAGGTAACATAAAACGGTTTGATTTTACTGGGTGGAAACATAAATTGAATGTGAAGAGAAATCGCAGATATTGGGACATTAAAACAAGATGAAGAGATGTTATGATAAAAGTCAAAAAAGCAGCTTAACAGCCCTATTCAGTTCTTTGTGATTATGTATGTCCTCCCATAAGTACAAAGAAGACACAATGAGACTGAACAGTTGCAAATTCAGAAACATTATCTTGATAATTTTGCTTTCTCTGGAACTGCTACCTAACAAAGACTCTGAAAATGCATGGCAGTAAATAGAAAGTATATACAGAGTGACAGTAGCAAATATATATTTTTTTAATGGTTTCGAAGCACTCTCTCCAGAGCCTGCACCAACCTTCACCTACCAGGATTTGTAGGAAAGGATGACTGGCCTCAGTTATCCAATGGCTTTAGGAGAACTGCACCTTCGATGGTAGGAACTGGCACCAGTTGCTGTTAGAGGCAGGACTGGACAACGTAAATCATATATATGGGTCAAACTAGCCAGTTCCAACTTCTCTCTTTTGTGTGTGTTTTTTTAGAAGAGAATAAATGGCAGTTTAAATAGGAATTAAAAAGTTAGAATCATAGAATCATCCAGGCCAGAAGGGACCTTCAAAGGTCACCTAGTCCGACCTCCCTACAGTCGCAGGGACACCCCCAACTAGACCAGGTTGCCCAGGGCCTCATCGAGCCTCACCTTGAATATCTCCAGGGAAGGGGCCTCAACCACCCCCCTGGGCAACCTGTTCCAGTGCTCCACCACCCTCAGAGTGAAGAATTTGTTTCTAATATCCAATCTAAATCTGCTCTTCTCCAACTTAAAGCCATTGCCCCTCATCCTATCACTGTGGGCCTTTCTAAACCCAGCCTTCCTGTAGGTCCCCTTCAGGTACTGGAAGGCTGCTCTTAGGTCTCCTCAGAGCCTCCTCTTCTCCAGGCTGAACAACCCCAGCTCCCTCATCCTGTCTTTGTAGCAGAGGTGCTCCAGGCCCCTGATCATTTTCATGGCCCTCCTCTGGACCCACTCCATCAGGTCCATGTCCTTCCTATATTGAGGAAAAACATACTCTAAATGTGTTAGATATCTGCAAACAGTGAAGGCTAAGATGGGGCTATTCAAACACAAAAAGACTCATGGTTGGGTAGCTATGGGTTGGTCTTTCCCAGGACCATGCCTGAATAAAGCATTGATTTAGTAGTAGTTTTCTCTTTCCCAGCTCCCTCCTTTCTGGAGAAGCATGCAAGGCAAGGGTCAAGAACGAGAGACATCACATGAAACATTGCTGTGATGTACAAGGTTGTGCATGCTCTTTCACAAAGACTGTGATGCAGGGAGGGATGGAGGATGCTTGGGTCCATGGACTGAGTGTGCTTTATGTTGGTTGTCAGGCCACAGGCACAAGGTCACCCTTTTTTTTTTGTCATTTCTATGACAAGGCCTTGCCTATGACACGATACCAGCTACTGGACTTCGAGGTTCTGCATCGGGTCCAAGAGAACATGCTGTGTCAGATTCAAATATGAAATGCCATGTGAGATTTTTTTGGTTTCTCCTCCCTCCTATGCCACTAACCTATAGCGCAATGGAAAGCATGCCAGCTAAACACTCGGTGCCTCAGTTTCCCACTTACAAACGAGGATAGTGTAGAGTAGGGTAACTCTCATCATTATAGCCTAGAGGGTGCTTTGGTATCTTAAGTAGGTAAATACAGCTGAACTGTACAGTATTACCAATTTTACTCATGGCAACAAAGAATTTTGGCTGTTACAAAGCCCTAACGTTTTTCTGCTGCCTTCTCTTTCGCTCAGAGTGCCCCGAACACCTGCCAAGGAAATAACACTGTGATGGCAGCTGAGGGAGGGCCAGTGGGTACTGAAGTGTGGCTTTGTCAGTTTAATAAACTGCTGCTCTTGCAAAAATGGCTGCAGTCTCTAAACTTAACCCCTGAGAGCTTCAATTATTTTATCTACCAATCTTTTGGATTACTGACACCCTCCAAGGGAAAAGCTGTTGTTTTAGATTAGCTAAAGCAGCTACAATGCTGTCTTCCTTAGAGACGGAGGATGACTTAGCTGTCTTATCCTTGGAAAATCTGTATAATCCGAAGATTAATCCAGAAGACCCTGATCTCTTTGCAGCAAAAGGCCATTCCTAACAAACTGCTGTCTCCCTAGCAAAGCTAGCTCGTCACTTTCTCTTTCAGCCTAGAGTAAAAAGAGCTGTAATTGTCCTAATAAAAGCATTTTAGCATCACGGATAGCAACTGTCATAATATAATTTCTTGCCTAGATAAAATTTATCCAGAGAGTGAAATGATTCCTACATTCCTCACTATGAAAAGAGAGCTAATTGCTATCAGTTAAACGAAAGCACTAAGGAGAGTGGATAAACTGATTTCTCTTGAATCTCCTACAGGTATCTTAGGCTACAAAATACTTGGTACTGTATGTGTGTTGACTTTAAAATCATTGTGGGATATGAAATAATGCACATCGCCTCTCTGAGCTGCTTCATTAGCCTGATTTACCTCCAAGGTTCCTGTTTCGAGCAAGTCTGCTAGTCTTGCATACAAAAGGACCAGCCAGAGTACTCTGCAGCGTCAGCCGAGCCTTTTGTCCTCCCACTAAGAGGGAATACAGAAGAGTACAAAACAAAAACAAACCTTCCCTGCAAAAGTAGCCTGTCAAATTAGCAGGGTACTTCAAATACAAAGATCTTCAAACTCTCACTTTTGCTCTATTTTAGAGACAGAGAAGAAAAACCTCGTTTAGCAACAAAACACAGTCCTTGACATACCACTTCTAAAATAACTGATCGATCAATCTCCCTCTCCCTCTGTCCATCTTTTAAAAGAAAAGATTGAATGCAGTTTGAAAAGAAACGTCCAAGAACTGTGTGACAAAACAGAAGCCAAATCCAATGCAAACAGGAAAAGCTGGAAACATCCCTGCTCCCCTGAACGAGGCAGCAAGGGAGGCAGAGTCCCAGGGCAGGGTCGGGGAGCCTTACAGGTTGCTCAGAGGTCCGCTGTAAATGAAGTCAGGTAAGTTATCTCACCTGCTCTTACTAGAGATTGTGGGACATTTTAGAGTGTGACCTTTTGAAACGCACCTAAAATACTGTAGATCACCTCCTCTCCTGAGGGCATCTGTAGCATGAAATTGAAGGCAGTCTCGCAGTTGGCAGGAACTGTGTGGGGCTTTCTGTTTACATTTATTTGTATACAGACACTGGCTTGTTTGCTGCTTTTTCTAAATTACTGCCCTCTGCATTTTCTTCGTTTTACACGCACCGCAGTTAAACCACTTTTTCTGATAAATATGGAAACTTGATGACTTGAAAAAATCCTTCCATGTCAATTCTGCAGTTCATATTCATGCTGAGATTGTATCTAATTTTGAAAATCTTCACACTTGTGCCCTGCCATCATGTGTAATCTTTTATGCATGGCTACCTCCACTGCTGCTGAAGCAGTTGCTATGCGACAGATGAACCTGCTCCGTGGGGCCCTGACATTAGTAAAAGCAAATTGACCACAGGAGCACTAATCTAGCATGAAAAGCAGTTGGTGCCGTGCATTTCCTAGAGAAGGATTACCTAATCAACAAGCAAAACCTCCTTTTAAACGTGAGCTGAATTACCTGGGTCTGGATTTCCCTGCTTCACACCTTTTTGCTACACCAAATCATCCTGAAGAGTGAAGTCTGTGAAGGTGCATTACTCAAGAGGAACAAGGACTCACCTCAGATCAGACTCTTCAGCTCTCAACCTGGCCTGCTTGCAAATCTGTCATCTGGGCTGATAGTTGCTATTATTCGTTTCTCCAAGGTTACAGAAAACTGGTAATGAAGACAAATAAAGACAAAATATGGTCAGACAACAGTGAATGTCACCCTCTTACCATCTCACTGATAAGCCATATGAACTTTAAGTGACAAAAAAATGGTGAGATGCAAAAGTGGTCACCTAATCCACATGGAAACTGGGTATAAAGCCTTCCGCTCAAAAAAGCACCACAGCACACTGCTGCGTTTCTTGGAGGAAGTGATCTCAAGGGAATTATACTTTGCCAGCCAGATCACTACTAACATCATTATTAGTGATTTAACCCTGCAAGCACTGGGCAATTTTCTTTGAATCCATCACCAAACACATGATTATATTACAGAACATGAGTCCTGACTCTCATAAAGGTTGAGCTGACCTCTACCCTGAATGTTTCTGAGGAGGATAAGACTGATTATCTATAATCTACTGTTTTCTCCTAGAGGTAGAAAGGCTTTTTAACCCTTATCTTGTCACAGGTGAACAGAGTTGCTGGGAAAAGTAACTTCAAAAGCCACTTTTGAAATGGCAAGTGTTTTATAATGCAAAGCATTTTCAGAAGAGTTACAGGTGCTACAGTGTTGGAGGATTCAAATTTGCCCAGTCAAGGGTGTCTGCAACTTCACAACGCCCCAGTGAGATCTGATTTATTGCACAGAAAACAGATTTCCCTTGTTCTTCTCTTTTCTTATTGTGGTGCACAGAAAAAAAAAAAAATAAGTGAACAATCCAGCATGCAATGCTACACGAGTCAGAATATTTTGCACCCATATGCTACAGAAACATCATCTCGGGTCTAAGACTTCAGAGTACCACATCCAAGGTTAAAGCCATATGTTGGGTGCACTTTGACTAAAGCCCGATTTGTACCAAGGGCTCAACATGAATAGCTCTCAATGTAGACAAGGTGGCTCAGATTTCTCAGGAGATACGTGGAACAGGAGAGGATGAGAATATAACGACATCTTCATGGGGATAATACTGAAAATTGGTGCATCATAAGGCTTATAAAAGCATCTCAGATTGGAAAAAAAAAGTTACTTCCTATGAAAACTTAATCTCTTCCTTAACTCTTTGTCTTGACTTCTGAATATAACTGTAACTACGACAAAACTTGAGATCCTTAAAATAATCATTTAATTTAGCTCTTCAAATGATTTTTATTTCTAGTGCTGCTGTTGTTTACGAGCAAACTCTTGTTGAGGCGTACAGTACAAGGGTTCCTGACTATTCATGGAGTGACGCAAAGTGACCTAGCCAGTGCAAATTCCATTAACCTTAATAGGATCCATGCAGCTAAATCCCCACCCTGCATATTTAACCTCCACTGTCTCTGTCCCTTCCAGTCTGTATAAATTGCATTGAAGAGCAAACTAAATAAATGCATATATACTGCCTTTGGCGCAGTTCTTAAGCATACATAGCATATATTCAGCATAGCTCCATGCTGATCTCAGATGGGTCCTGCCCCCCATCCTGATCGTTGCCCCATGTACATCAGCACAACAGCGACTCACCTGGTAAGCCTTGCCCTATGTGTGCACATGAAGTTCTTCCTATCAGCCAAGCTTCAGTTCTTTGCAATGCTAAACTAACAGCCTTTTGTGCAGGATTATCTACTGCAATACGTAAGGAACTATCATGTGCCATACTTGTAGAACTTTTATTCACACCCATTACAAATGAATCAAGATCAGATGTAGGACCAGTGAGAACTTGCAAGGTAGTTCAGTTCATACTCATACAGGAGATATTTAATTCATACTGAACCAGTACTGTAGCACAGGTCTCAGGGCATCAGCAGACATCTGCCAGTGGCAACATTTTGCATTGGGTATGTTTAACGAAGCTTTTAGAATTTCACACTATAGTTTTTTTGCCACATACATTGACTGGGGAAAGCAACCTTTGAAACACAACCTGGATTGGAACTTTGCCTATAAAACACACTGTAGTTTTAGGTAGATCCTTACTTTCAACATCCAGTTTTCACAGAGGTCACCATGTGCTGTAAATTAGTTGCCACCTCAGAGTTCTCACTCAAAAGTAGCTGCACAATCCTAGCTGATAGTACTGTAGCTGTCTCCTACATGTGCAAACATGGTTAAAAGGCATAGAAATGCGGGACTCTTATTTACCCTCTCAAGCACCAGTTGGTGTATATCAGCCACCGGCTTCACCTGGCCTCTCGTACCTAAAACACAAGAAACTTGGATTCTCTTTTCAGCTTTCTCCCCTGCTTGCTCTGCAACCACAGCTATGTCATTTCACTCCTCCACGACTGCTGGTTACAGTATTTCTCTTATCTACAAGAAGTTGATACTCTTTGTCAGCCACATTGAGATATAAAACAGGTTAAAAAAAATAGCTAGGTATTATTTGTGTTTCATTTGGAGAAAAAAAAAATTATATGTTGATATGTTAGACCCCACTGTTCAGCGCAGCAGACCCTGTGAATTCTTGGCCCCAATGGTCAGTGACCATTCTGACACTCACTGAGGGCATGAATTTACCCAGGAAATGTGACATTTTTTGTACAACTCTCACATTCAAGTGAACTATTTTATCCAGCAAAGGTCCAAACACAGAGTAGAGAACTGGAAGGTCAGTGAATCCATTCAGCTTCATCCATTGGCCAATGCATCTTTTAACTTGCTCTCGAAGGCAGCAAACATTTGCTAAGAATTAGATTCAATATTCTTATTGTAAAACCACCACAAAACCACTCCTCTGTCAGTTAGAGTTCCTACTTTTCTCATGACCAGTTTAAGTACATCTGTTCCTGACCCAGATTTAAGTACTTCTTCTCTCTCTGCCTTCTTTACCCACCCTTCCCACAGCATATGTGCACACAATTCAGCATACAACCTTGTAAAGAGCGAAATTATATCCATTCAGCCTTGACTTGAGCAGGTTTAGCAAGCTTTTAGGACATGTTACAACCCAGGGAGAAGAGTGGTACAAGCTGGACTCCATGGGAGCCAGCTCCAGTTCTTAGAAAAAAAGGTCCTTCAGCACAGCATTTCACCTGAGGAAGGCGGCACTGCTGCCTTGCAGCGTATTTCAGTTGAGGTTCAGGGCTACACTGATGCTGCTATTCCCACATCTGAGTGCACCATCTGGATGCACTAGCTTGGGCAGGTGTAGCTCAAGGCTTTCTTTGCTGTACTTCAATACACAAAATAGATACACCCCCACTTCTCAGGCAGGCTCTCCAGTCCCCTCTTGTCACCCTGCAGTCCTTTCCAGCACCTGTTTCAGCTTGACTTTGTTTTCCTTGAAGGTAAGTAATGAGAATTATATAGATGAGATTGTTCAAAACTCATCAGTGCTTTGTACAACGGTCTTAATACTTCCCTCTTTCTCCTGGAAAAACCTCTCTTAATGGATCCTGCGATCACATATGGGGCTTCTGCCCATTCATGTTAATTTAATCTCTCCTATTGTTCATCAGAGCTCTTTTTCTGCCCTAACAGCCACTTCTTTTTTTGGAACAGCGACACAAATTATCATTAAGCAGGGCAATGCTCAAACCCTCAAGGGCTACAATTAGGTTTCGGGGTTCCGTGTGGGAGGACTGCACCAGAATACTATAATCCTTTCTTTATTCTTTAATGATCATTACACTCTCAATGTATTAATAAAACTCATTTCCTATCCTTCTGGATATGCAAGACAAAAGTAATTAAAACAAAAATTAAGAAGCTCTTGTTCTATGTAGTAACAACAAGGGTCCAAATTCAGCTTTCAGCAAAGCACCAACAGCTTGACTCTGTGCCCAAAAAAGTCACTGGAAAATATCTCACTGACTCTAGCGGGCAAGGGCAGGCTCATCATGAAGTAGCTGAGCATTTCATATTTATATCCGTAGGCAAAACTTCCCCTCTATCTCTCACTGTGAAAAGAGCAACTTTCCCCTACTCCAGAGATTAACACCATTTGTGAATTATTCCACCTGTACTCTGAATAGTTGTGTGTCACCTGGTCCCTGCTTTGATCTCACTGTGAGATGGGAATGGAAATTTTCAGAAGGTATCCTATGGCTTACACAGTTTTCTTTTGTTTTGTTTTTTTCATAATGAAAACAAGACCAGATGTGCTGCGTACAATTTACTCTAAAATATTTCCGATTTCAGCATTTTTTACCCTCTCTCTCATATCTTGATGTCTTTGAGAGCTAATTTTCTATCTCTTACTACATGGCCCACTAAGGACTGGAAGCAAAGCTGGGAACAGAAATGCATGAACTTCAAACTCAGAGCTGGGAGGAAAGAAGAATAAAAAAAAATCTAAAGCCCAAACTTATATGTTTCATGTGATGAAAACTAATTATAAAATCAGAATGCATTACCATAATTGTTTATATCTGTGTTTTAAGGAATTTGCTGTCTTCTGAATCTAATAAACGAAGGAACTGAAGCTTGACTGCTACAACAGTTTTTAATCTGTTTGGAAATTAGTCCAAACAATGAAGAAAAGCTTTCCAGTATGACAAGAAAATGTTACAGTAATGCAAGAAGAAGGAAGGGAAAGAGAAACCTTTTTAAAGGGTGAAAAAAAAACAAAAACAAAAACAAAACAAAAACCAATACCACTCCAAACAAACAGACCAACAGAACTGCTTAATTATTAATTGGGGATAATTAGGGGCAGAATGTGCCTGGCTCACCTGCAGTGCAGGGTGGGAAACAAGGGCATATGAAGCCATCGCTAGCAGATGCCGTGCTTTGCTCCCCAAAGAAGCTGGGAGCCAGGGGTCCTTGTGCGCTGGCTGGGAGGGGTTAGCAGATTAAAGAAAAAAATGAGGGGCCCTGGCAGACTCGTGTGCTCCATGTTCTCCTTGAGGTTCAGCAGCAAATGAACATGGTACTCTCTTGGCGAGCTAAAGGCAAACTATCTGTCAAATATCACCATCTCTGTGTTTTTATCCATCTCAGCAAGGTAGTCTTCAAGCATCTGCAGCTTATAATTAAATAATTAAATATTAATTTAAAGGATAAAACACCAGATAGAGAGTAAATGTTTAAGAGCAGCCAAAGCAGACACAGATTTAATATAACCATGTTTAGTATTAGCACAGATCCTTTATCTTATCCTTGGCTGTAAAAGATAAATTAGTCTTTTTCCCATACATCTCACTTCTACAGCTGTTCACCTCATCAGATTGTGCATATAGTTGTTAGAAATGCCTAGGTTTAAGCAAATTTTTGGCAAAGTACACAGTTTTCTGTCAGATGGAGATGACTGTGTAGGAAGTTAATATTAGCAGGCACACCCAAGGAAAGGAATAACAGCACAAAGGCTAACAAAGGCCTAAAATCAACAGCATTCTTGAAATTCATCATGACCCAATTTTTCACAGACATAGTAAGGAGGCCTTCGTTTGCTTCCTGGTGAGAACATGTTTATATCACCTGAGCTCAGCTAATTTCTGTAGTTCAGATTCAGCAAAGTCTCCAAGATCTGAATGAGCAAAGAGAGTAAATAAGTGGTGCTTTTATCCTATTCATGACCTTCCAGGTGTACACACGAATGCGGCAGTGGGGAGGAGCAGAGCAGCTGTTAGCGTTGTTTACCTGTATTACACCTGTACTATACATCAAAAGACAACTTTGGTTCTAGCCCTTCAAAGCACCATGGCATGCATGGCTTTCAGCATGAGTAAGCTTGCTAATTTCATGGTAGGTGTCACCTGCCTAAAGGTGAGTGTCACCGGTCCCATGCATGGATGCCGTGGCTCTCTATCCAATATCTAGCACCCACTTCAGTTTGTACAGAAGGGTAAACTCAGTAACACGGAACCGTAATATTGCAGGGACTCAGAAGTGCTCCAAAAACACTCTGAACAGAAGCTGTATCTCTGACTCAGAAACAAATCCTCTGACATTTTGTCTGTAGAAGCCAGCTAAAAATATCCTTTTTAATCATGGTTTGGCTAAAATAATCTTTTGCAAGGGTGAAGCAGCAAGTGTCCAAACCTCGCTCTAGGAAGAACATGCAAAAAAGTCCCATCATTTTGCCCAGCTGAGGAAGCAGCACTTGCTGGAAGCAGAGGTCTGCTGTTTATCTGCAAGGCAAGGTACAGTGGTGTGAATTTCTCACACATCTCAGCTAACGTANCCCTTTTCTTTTTGAGGATGAAAGTAGCATTTGTGGCTTGCTGCAAAAAAAATGAAGCTTGCTAGAGGACATTCTGTTTCTAACCCAGCTTGCGTGCATCTCCCACATGTTCCTGAAATTTCTGCTGCAATAGGTGTTTGTTGTGCTGTATGGAATATCAAATAGTTTTATAATAGCATCTCCTCTGATGTCTCATTACTCTTAAAACCAAAGTTGTGTTAGAAGTGTTTGCTTCCTTTTCTTTTTGCTTCAAGATTTGAAAAGGCAGCTGCTAGAGATTGATTTTGGTTTTTTAAAATACTCCACTCCTAAATAATACAGCATCATGTGCCTCTCAGATGGAGATCACGCTTTGGCTGTATGTTTAACCAAGCTGCTTTCCTGGGGAAAATACCACAGCTGGGATGTGACCTGCTTCTAGACTTTGATTTCATCTCTGAAAGAGAGCAGTCCACCTTAGCTTGTTAGCCCTTTAGGCAGGAATTATGTGTTACTCACTCAGGCCAAGCACAGTGTTGGCCCTCAATAGTAATAGTGAGTTGTGAACGGAGTTCATAACTGGATGCATGAGGTAAAGAGTATTTGAAAAGCAAAGGTTGACAATATTCTTAGGGGTAATGACATTATTTCAGGGGAAACTCTCTAAGCAGTATGTATGACAGGAATTTGTCCCCTACGGACTACACCACCAGCTTTCTTGCTGCCAGCACATACCTCATTTTTCCCAGCCATTATCCAAGCAAGTATTTCTTCTTTGAACCCTTTGGAAACATTGACTTTTTGAAAACACAGCCTCCCAGGGGGAGTTTAGCACACCAAATAAAATAAAGTAATTAAATCTAATAAAATAAACTATGAGGATAACAAAGCCAGCGACTGATTTGTAACACTTAATGCAAACCTTGCTATTTAAAAAGTGCCATAGATTTTGTTGCACATTCTTCCTGCTAGGACAAGCACGTTAGAAGTAATCACAATGTTACTGCCTCAGAGAACATGATTTCAGCTGCTTCCTGCTCAATATAGCGAACATCCGAATCACAGTGGACAAAAATTCAATCAGAAATATCTCCGTTTTCCAAAATTTCTTCTAGGTGCCCTGCATAGCTGCTCACATAGTTTATTCTGCCTACTGTAACAAACTGTTTGTTGTGGCTACAGCAGGAAGCACTTGTGAGAGGATGCGAACACCTCCTGCGTGGGAAGAAGCACTCTTTTGACCTCTTTCATTCTCCCAATTTTTGTATTCTACTCATCAAAATATTTTACGCTGAAACCATCATGCAAAAACTCAACATTTTTGCATTTGAATCATATTTATACCTCAGCTTTCTTTCCCCCCTTTTCTTTCATACATCTTCCTGTGCCTGTAAATGCCCAGAAAAAGCTGTAGAGTATATCCTTTTGGGTCCCAATTAAGATTCTGAACTGCTGTTCTCTGTATGATAACAACCTGAAGTGCTGACAACACGCTACCTGTCAACAGGCAAATGAAGGCCAACCATCTGTTCTACTATAAATTGTCTCCATTACTCTCAACTTGAAAATCTGCTTTAAAGACCCCCCAATTATCTAGTAACCTGAGTCAAATGATGCAATGTTGTTTTAACTACAATCGTCATTGTGTACAAGAAAAATAAACATAAAAAAGCTCTGAACAAAGAAAGATTTCTGAAAAGCTGTTTTATATCTGATTTTCTGTGTACAGCTCTGATGTGCGTGCTGGAGCAGCTCGGACTCGCAGAAGCAAAGAGGATCAGATTACTGCTAGTTGAAAACCTGAATTTCAATTGCTAGAGAGGCAGCTATACGCTCCTGTGCTGGAGCCTTTTGTCTCTAAACACTGTCGTTACAAACCCCCTGCAAATCACTGGCGCTCTCCTGGACGCGCAGTACCCAGCAAGGCCAGGCACCTGACGCTGCCCCAGAGGTGTCACCCGCCCCTGGGGACTGCAGTTGTGTAGCTCCATGCAGATGTGCACCTGTGTAGCATGGGCTCGTAAAGGTCATTAGCACGTCAATGCAAGAGGTTCAGAGGTGAGATAGAATCATAGAATTGTCTTGGCTGGAAGAGACCTTCAAGATCATCAAGTCCAACTATTTACCCAGCACTGCCAAGTTACCACCAAACCATGTCCCTCAGCACCACATCTACACATCTTTTAAATACCTACAAGGACGGTGAATCAATCACTTCCATGAGCAGCTTCTTCCAATTCTTGACAACATTTTCAGTGAAGACATTTTTCCTAATATCCAATCTAAACCTCCTCTAGCACAACTCAAAGCTGTTTCTGCTTGTCCCTATCACCAAAGGAAAGACACTGAAGGAAAAAGCCTCAAAAGGTTTTGATTTGGGCATGCATTTAGTTTAATTGAGATTAATTAACTTTCTTGTCCAGAAGTAGAGAGAAAAGCAAAGCCAGGCACTAAAGGAAGAGTTCAGCACTCTCCTAAGTCTTTGATTCCCTGTCTCTAGAATATTTTCTACTCCTCAGACTGTCTTCAAGCTTTTGTATCACTTGCTGGCTTTTCTCTTTCATGCATTCCCCTCTTTCCATCTCACTGCACTGTAGGCTTGCAATGACTTTCTAAGTAATTAGAACTGCAAGCTTCTCCTTTCCTCTTGCACACTGAGGAAAACTCAGCCTGGTTTGCCTGGTATGCCAGAGACAGTAAGCCTGCATAGCTTGGACCTGTGCATTGTAAACCACATAAAGCCACAACCGCTGATGTACAAGGACCAGTTTGCTGATGGTACACTACCCCAGATCCTTTCAGAAGAGCAAAGATACCAAACCCCAAATTTATTGTCTTGTTAAAGTCTGCTGGGGAAGGGAAAAAGGAAAAAAAAAAAAAGCTGGTGAGTTTAGGCAAGGTTTCCAAACATCGTTGCATCGATGACATCTGTATGGAGAGTGTAAAATAGGCACAGAATCAGAATATACATGGTTATCTTTAAACTCATACACTTCAGAGCTGACAATCTAGCCCAGATGTTCCCTGTTTGGTAACCAGAACTTGTATCAGCAACTGGTTCAAGCAAGCAGGTCAGTCTGAAGAGCTACCCAGAGAAGGATTAATCTAGTGAACTTCTCCCCAGTCCACCGCATGCAACGGTGCTCAGGATTTTGAACACAGGACTCATTTACATCTCTATTTTAGTCAAAAAGCAGTGAAAATATATTTTAAATCTATCCATGCTTTTTAATACTTAATGATTAGAGATGGCAAAGATCTCATTGACTTCAGAGAAAGTAGAAAAAGACACGGGCTTAGCTTTGCATATACAAGAATTGGGATATGGGATTCTACTGGAAAACCTTCAGGCATCCTCAGAACAATCTTTAGATGTGTGTAGATGCTTCAAAGATAGCAAATAAGAAAATCCAAATTAGGGAGACATAGACATCTAAATGTTTTCATTATGATGATGACTTTTACAAAGTCATCCACCTGTATAATGCCTTATTGACAAGACAGCAGTTGCAATTTGCAATACTTAAATGACAGAAATATTCTGAAAATCACTTAGCACCTAAATAACCATACTTGATCCTAGACTATGGGCCCAGCAAAATTAAATAATTGCATACAGCCTTGTGTTCAGGAATAATAGTTTGTGCTTTATGATACTTGCCAGGGAAATAAACACAAGGGAGTCAGTGAGGAACAATAAGATGACACAGTTGTCTTCATTATGAAATCCATTTCTGAAGGTTCATATTTCCTCTGTCACACAAAGGGCAGGAATTTATAGACTGCACTAGATATTTCCAAAAAATTCAAACGAGGCAAAAGTAAACGTTAGTTTAATGAATACGAATAGGATCAGTGTGACCATTGTAATATATAAATATTGTAATATACGTATAAATGAGGAAGATTGTTGCCCTCCAACATATGTAAGCTGGAGCCTTCAACAGTGGTTGGAATTTGCATATGGTATGACCTCTGAGACACTGTTTTCAGCTTATGGGCTTTAAATTGTCCCTCCTACAAACTTCTGTGTAAAGGAACACTTGCCTCCTACTTTGATTACTGCATTATTGTGGGTGTTGCTGGCTGACTAACCTGATGGGAGTTTTGTTTCTGGTTAGGTTTGGCACTCTCCTTCCTGAAACCTGTAGCTGAGATTTTCATCCAGTACAGTTCTGTTCATCTTTGCTCAAGCAGCACCATGCAGCTGCCTGCATTTGCTGCTGGCATTTACAACCTACTGCTGTAGGAAGTCATGTAGGCTCTTGCAGGACAGTCACAGGAATTGAAACACACCCCACTCCTTAGACGAGCCTTTTAAAAATAATAAAACACAGTACTGTCTGCAACTCTGCCAGCTTCCTGTAGTATATAGTACAAAACAATGCAGATCACTTAAATAGAATTGGCATCTCTGGCAGCTGTATCCAGTAGGTGTTCGATGAGCTTCATATTGTCTGGTGCAACACAGAAGCTGACTGCACACACTTCAGCCTCTAACCACCTCCCTGCAGTCAGGCAATCCTAAGTGAATGGTCAAAGTCAGTGAAAGTTCATTAAGTAGGTGACTCATAGAAGAGCTAGTCTACCTCCAAATAAACTCTGTTATTAACTTGAGCCAAACTGAAACAATATCCCATTTTGTTAAATTTTTATTGTCTGGAACAAATCTGGAGAGAAAATGTATTTCATTAAATCTGTAGTGAAGTCCCAAACCAAGGACTATTTTACATCTTCTAAGAGATAGCATCTGGACAGCATCATTTCTCATTGTCTCAAACCAGAGCAAGGCTAAATCACATACTAAATCTAACCCAGGTTCGATCTTGCATCCAGACACCCAGAACTCTATGCTATTTAGGATGTACATTCAATACTCATATCTCTAGTCACAACTATCTGGAGATTTGGGGCAAGGTGAGGATCTCCAAGGATTTGTTTATTCTAAACAAATAAAACCAAGAACTTGTCTGCATGACATGATGCTGACTCCATGAACTACAACTACCTCATTTCTTGTTGCTCCAGTCAGGAGTAGTTCATAAAGGACCTGGATATCACCTCCTAAACAAACACATCACAACTGCATTCCAGCAAAAAATAAAATACATCATGTAAAAATATCTATTGACTGAGGTAATGTACAATAAGGAGAGGAGGAAATGTATGTTCAGCTATGTGACAGGTATTGCAAAGTACCACATAATTAGCTTTGTTTGGTTATTTTAATTTTGTTTTTATTGGCAAGATGCAGTAAGAAAAAATCTACTAATTAGATAGGAAGTTCCCCTGAAGACATCTATCAACTGCTTCTATTAATACAGGCAACTGTGAGTAAGTAGGTAGGAAGGAAAAACATTCAGAAACAACTTTTAGTTAATTAAATTGAGGTCTGGATGCAAAATACTCTTCCCCCATCAACAAATGTTCTGTCATATTTCCCAGAAAATTGGCAAAAAAGTTTTTTTCCAGTGAAAGATAATCCTGAAGCTGAGGATTGTATCAGATTTTCAATTGCCATCTACTTCCTTTAGTATAACTTCAGCAAAGTAACACTAAGTAAATTATCTCTACAGACTGCTGAACCCCATGGAGAAAGCTACTGCCACTACTAGTAAGAGGTGTGTATACACAGTTACAGGCATTACATATGTGTAAGATGGTTGTGCTTTTTTAACACCTGCACCCTGTGGCCTTAGTTACAGAGTACATAGCACAGAGTATGGAAACATCACCAACTACCAAGTGTGACCTCTCCCAGCCAGAAACCAAGACTGAGAAAACTCACAAATTTAAAAAAGACCTTTTATGATACTCGGGCTGGCCAGCCAGTAATTTGTCATGCTGCCATCCAAGTTTCTATTCTGCGGGCCACTCTGTCTGTCCACTGACACTATATGGTGTAGGAATACATTAACAGCCTCTAAGGAAAGATAGATATTTGATGGGTTTCAGTAATACATAGCTGTAACTTGCAGGTCATGTCCTCTGGTTCTAATGATGCTGCAGGGTAGCAGGGAAGGAAGTAGGGCAATAGCATATGACTTAATAAACATTTGCTCAATATTTAGTCTTTGCTCTGCTCTGCCTAAGCAGTCCAGAAAGGGCAGAAAATAGCCACATCCTCTTCATTGCGTAGGCTGGAGCAATCCTCAGCGACCCCTCCATGTATGGAGCCTACATGGATGTCTGGCATTGACAGCATCACAGTAAGAGTGCACACTGTAACAGCTTAGCTGGCATATTTACCTGTATGTGCTAGAAGTAGAAATCTGCCTGGGTTTGAAGAAAGCGGACAGTATGGGCAACCACCTGGCAAGGGAAGAGGCAACACGGACAAACACCTAAGCAGCAGAGGTGGTCTTGGATCCCAAGAGTCCATACAGCCTTGTGGCTGGCTTCTGGGTGGGCAGGCAGCCTAACATGGAGTCTGGATAAATGTGAAAGTCTGAGAGTGTGTCTCCTTCAAACATGGCACAGGGACTCCTGCAAGGCAGGCAGAATGCCCGCTGCCGTGGGAAGGGAAGGATGTGGAGCCAGTAATATGAGATTGGTAAGGCAAGGTCTGTTAAAGGAGAATCAGAGCCTGTTCTCCCTACAGACACGGTACTGAGAGGGGTAAATGGATGTCCAAGATTGAAAAGAAACACTACTTTAATTCCTGATGTACAATATACATAATGCAGATAGAAGTAAAGGAACCGCTGAACAGTGAATTTGCTAAACAGATAAAGCACACAGTGCTCTGTGTAGCATTTCTCTTCACATTTATAAAATAACTAGATCTCATGCTTATTTTGCTTCCCTTCTCTATATCTAAATTCATATTCTTTGCCACCTGCGTGTGCAGAATGGAATAAATAATGATTACCACTGTGATAGAGAACTGCTGCTAAAATCCCAGTAAGTCATCAAATGGTTGTTACGTACAAAGATAATGCAGTCAATAGTGGGGCTTTTCAGCAGGGTTAGGCAGCAACACTATATGTGCATGTTTTATTAGTTACAAAAATGGGTATTTCAGTATAAGCACCACATGTAGATCAAACTGACAGACTCCTTTGGGATTAAGCCCCATCACCTTCTGAATGCAAGACAAGCATAAAACCACTGCAGCAACGGGGAAAAAAAATCAGCTTGAAAATAATTAAACAGCAAGGCAGCCACCCATAATGATATTCAGCAGAACACATTAGGGACAGTTTGCTGGGAATGCACAAGAGCACTCCAGTTGTTTAATTAACATTGAAACGGCAGTTCCACAAGAACTAAAAATCCTGTTAATTTATGTGTCTCTTAATGATGCTCATTTAAATACTGTCAACTTTTCTCCAGTTTAATATTCATGATTTCTAGTCATTAAAACACCAGGCTCAGCTCATGGATTCACCAAGAAACATAAATTGTTTGATGATGATGTCAGTTCTTAAAAAGTTTTTTCCCCTTAAAGTGTAATTCTCTCAGTGCTCATCACAAGGGTCATTGTAGTCTGGTCTATAAATATCGTTTTTATCATTCATACAATACAATAAACTACAATGTTCTCTCTCACCTTCAAAGATGAGACCTGCTTGCATAGTCAGGAGTTATTTATGTAAAGGTAGTTATCTTTTTATGATGGAGCATCTCAGCTGGTTAATGTAATGACTTCATATATTGGGATACTGGGCTCAAGTCCTACTTTAGATTATAAAAACTATTTTCACCCACAGTAGGAAACATTACATTAAAAATAATTTTAGTGCTGAAAAGATACTTGCAGCTGGATATTAAAAAGGTACTGCCAATGTAGGCAGAAGTCAAATGTTGCCTCCTGTGACTGGGACTTGAACAGAAAAATATTACATATTGATCTTATGCTGATCAAAATCCCTCAACTTTTTTATAAATCAAAAAATATGGTTTGATTATACAGTTAATCTTTAACGTTTATCATGAGAATTTGGATTTCAAGGAAAAGCTGAACATTTTCAGCAAGGTTGGCAGCAGGACATTTGGGACAGGACAAATCCCTGCTTATAGCAGGGGGGTTGGAACTCTATGATCTTTAAGGTCTCTTCCAACCCAAAACATTCTATGGTTCTATAATTCTAAGTATGGGCAACTAAAGATGGACTTCCATTTCCCTACTATTTTTCTTCTAAGTACCAGATCGTAGCATCCTCTTAATTTCTTCTTTTGTTGATGCTTTGTTTTCCTAAGCAAGATATATTATTGCTTTCACTTTACTACCCAAAGAAGTCTCTCCTATTAGATACTTTACTATTTTTTCTAAGTGGATTGTAAAAAATATTAATAAAGGGCACAAGTTCATGCTAAAATGAGGTTATATACAGAGGGCAACTGAAATCTTGTTAGCACACCAATTCCCACTGCATACTGGTAAGACCTAGCTGAGTTCCCTGTCTTAGGGTTTTTTTTATTATTCCTGTCAGATTTCCAGGAAACATTGAAATGCAACAGTGCCATATAATTTTTCTGAAAGACAGTTTGTTTGGCATTTTAGACAGGCATCCAACACAACAAAATGTACTTTGTTATACAGAGAGAAAAATATTCTGTGAACCAGGCAGCACAGAACTTCCCCTACCTGATTAGTAGCAAAGCCAATATTTATCACCCACTTTTGCTCATTTCATTCTTTACATTTTATTCTTTCCCTGTTGTTTCATATTTACAGTCTGCACTTCATAAATAAATAGCTTAATGTGGTTTACCTCTGAAAAAAGCAGTCATAACTAGACATAATCTTAATTACCAAAATGCTATCCCATGTCTGAAATGCTTTTATGCAGTCACTGCTGTTATTTTCTTCCAGACATGTTTCAATTAAGCAAGTAATCGGTATTAACTTATCGTGTACGGATTTTAATGTAATATACCTTATTTTCAGCATCATTCATCCCTGAAGAGATCTTTCTATTTATTTTAGTAGTCTAAATGGTCTTTTTTTCAGCCAAATATTCTTTTTTTCATTATACTTCATGAAGACCTAATTATTAAATGCAGTTTCTTGGGACCATAATTTTGGAATACAGCCTGATACACAGGTCTATCATAAAATATATGCCCATTTCTATTTTGCTTTAATCCATAATAGATTCTCTCCAGTAAAAAAGCATTATAGCTCCAGACTGATCTATGAATGAACTATGCAATTCCAACGTCCCTAGCATTTTTCATGCTGATCACAGAAAAAAAAATACTTATTAACATCTTAACTTTCTTGAGGGGTGAGGGAAAAAAAAAGCTGGAATCACTGGAAAAGGATGTAGGCAAAATAAATTAATGATATCTATGGTATCATCCCTTTGTTTATATCACCACAGATAAATTTGGCAACAGAAACTTAGTATGATAAATTGTACAGCTCTTCTATTTTGGTATTTATACCTACATATCCAACACCTTTGACATTGCTTTCAGTAGGCAGTTATCCTTTTTTGAAACTTAGGCATTGTCTGTAAACTGGTTCCCAGATGAAAGCTTCCATTACATTAAATTGGTATTTTGTATAGCCAGCATGAAGTAATCAGCATATAATGTCTATTCCCAGTACATTTATTTACTAAACTTCTTCAGTGTCCCTAATCTTTGGCACTAATGGTTCAATAATTAAACAAATTATAATGAACAGTCTTGTCTTGTTCCTTGTTTTTGAAGCACTTGAACCCACTGCATGAGGAAAATCTTTTCACATGCTAATTCAGTTCTGAAAAGATTTTTCACATTTCTCTAACAAAACACAGGGATTCTACTAAGAAAAACACTTTCTCTCTACCTATACATTGAAAATAAGCCTCTTTTTTAGAGTCCACAATGTGCTAAATATCACACAGGAATTTTCTTGTACTTGCCTAAGGGACTTCTTTTTCTGAAGCATAGTTTGGTTTGCATTCATGTAAGCTTTCTTGTCTAACTCCACCGGGACTTGGTGGAAAATACTGGTTTCTGTTGACTCTGGAGAAAGGTTGATCTGGTTCATCCTGATTTGAAAGGAGTTTCAAAACAAGTTGTAAGTGTGGAAAGCTGGCTGATAAGTATTCAGTTTCCAACCAGAGAAGAGCCTTCCTGAAGAAGAAATGGCTTGGATGCCAACCTTTTCACAGAATCATCCAGAAGGTGCATGAGTCTTCCATGTTTTTCATGATAAAATTGCCATTCCTATGCCTGTGTCACCACAGGCCTCCTTTATATAGCCAGATGTTTCAAAACCCTGTGATGTATCAGCAGATCTTCCATGTTTCCTTATGTATTAATATGCATTTTTGCAGAGATTTGACACTTGCATTTTATGAATCCTTTTATTTTGCTTGACCTTGTTGCTGAGCACTCCTTCTTGCTCTTATGGCTATCTCAGATCATCTATCAAAAACAAGTCTGACAGCTAGTGTGTCTAATTTCTTCCCCATTGGGAAGAAAAAAAAAAAAAAACAAAACAAAAGGCCAAAGACTACTTGTTTACGAATAGATCTTTCTGGCTTTTGTCTCTTTTTGCCAGTAGTGACTCTATTTGAAAAGAGATGTTTCACTTTTTCCTTTTTGTGAAAGTCTATCACAATGCAGCTCCTGCAGAGTGAAAACTTGTTGCTCTAAGTTTTCATGTTTGTGCCTGTGTCATGTTTTTTCTAAATCCACCATGCAAGCTAATATATATCCCTTTATAATTGCTTTAATATAAATTCCACAAGGGATTGCTCATCATATGATTATTGTGTTATATACACTTTCTTTCAGAGCTACTTCATCTTTTCTTCTGAAATGGACTTTATTTTTAGGAATACTAAAGCGTAGTTAGAGATATTCTTATTCTAGCTCTAAAACTAGAATTTCACATAATAGACAAAATTAAATCACCTGAAGTATGTGTTTTGAGAGACTCAGAGAAACAAATAAAGTATATTCCTTTAAAATGTATAAATCTTCCAATGTCCATCAATTCTGGGTTGTATAAACTGATTCCAACATTTAAGCTTTTCTAGTGAACCTTCTGTATTGGGCTGATGAGTCAACTATTATCTGCGAATCTGGGGCTGTTACAAGCATTAATCAAACAATAAAAGTGGTGAGATCCTCCTCATTTCAGTAAAAATTTTATATGGGTAAACATCACTGACAAAGCCATCTTCCTCCTGGATCTGGTTTAATGTTTTTACAGTCCCACGCTACTTGTGTAGGAATTGATAAACACATAATTTTTAATAGGAACAATAGGTTCTATAGAGAGTCCCCAATGGCCTTTTGGTGTCATTGATTTTTTTCCTTCAGGTGAGTGTCCTGATGAATCACTAGCCACATTTCCCTTTTTTATTGCACTTTGATTTGTGGTTTGGTGCGGTTTGATTTTGATTTCTTTTTTTCTAATAAAGGGTATCTTTTAATAGCTTACCTTTGCTCCATATTTAAAATTTTGGTGTCCTTTTTTTTTTTAACTTTTTCCATACTTAATACCAATATTAAGCTCTATTTTTATTTAGTAGTATCTCTTCCTTATCCTTGTGGGGCTTTCTGTATCCGTATCTACTAATCAGGCCTCTTCTGATTGTATTCAACATCATACCCAATTATAGCACAACCTCATACACTGGAGTTATGCTACATTTTTGCTTTGTTCTATATTTTCTGGTATCCATATTAATAATTGCACACTTCCTTAACATTAACTCTTGTAGATGTTATTTGCTGGAAATTTGTTTCTTAAGCTGTATCTTTATAATTTTAGCACAAAACTCATTATATACATTTTTTGCCATCAAGGCAGTATTTTTTCACAGTACAAGCACTGTGTTTTATTACATTCAAAAGGCATCCCAATTCCCTTTCTCTTATAGTTAATGAGCCCTCAGGTGAAATACACTTAACTTGAGTCTAATCAGTGCCTATTTGTTCTTGCTTCCAGCAATGAGGTCAGGAACTTTTGGACCTCCCCTGGCACACAGAAAGCAGAGGTTTGACTTACTTGCCACATATTTAGGGTTGTTGAGAACTCTGGAGCATAGTCCTCCTATGGAGCTGTTTGCAGATTTGTGTTAATAAAGTCCCCTTGGTTATGCTCCACTCTTGTCTCTTTTGATGCCCAGAAAACTAATCACTATAATAATACAACTCTACTATGCCTGGATGACTTCATTTATTGCATCCTCATACTCTTATACTTTCTGAATTTTATTTGACTCTATCAGTGCAAAGCTTTAGGCATCTGTATGTCAAGTCGCAAACGAGTTATATGTCTGTGGCCATCCTTACAGACAGTAATATTGTCCTTACACCACCATTTTTCCATTCTATTAGGTCATAGACTTCCTCTTGCTTGTCCTCTCTCTGTCCCCATGACTCTTGCATAATTAGTTTTATGTTGGCCCACTTTCAATTAGAGATGTAGAAGGTATCCCTTCTGCATTCACTGTAAAATAGCCAATTTTGGAAAAACACCTTCATTGAAGCTTGGAGGTGGATGTTTGAATCTCCTCAGCTGGAGCAAAATTTAACCTAAGTTCCTTCCTTCTGAGACTATTCTCCTCATCGGCCTTTTGCTGCTTTGTCCTGTTTCCTCCCGTGTTGCTTGTGCATTTTAAATGTAGGAAATATCACCACCTTTCCTTCCTTGTTCACGGAGTTCACTGACTGCAGGCCTTAAAGAACTCCTTAAATACAAAAGAGCCAGGGTTTTGGATGATTCCACTGGCACTGCATATTTCCTAGTTTAAGTTCCCTCCCACTACTGTTTGTTGTTTTAACTCTTTTCAGCCCATGCACAGAAAACTCACACCTGCCATTTACTTTTGAACTCTATTCCCAAAGCTAAGAACAAAATTTTAATTAGTGCAACAATGAGCACCAAAAACTCTCACCCCTTTTGGGACCTATCCCATAAGTCTGGCACGTTATTGCCCTCAAGTCCTAAATCTGCTTCCAGATACCCTAAGAATATTCTATTTCCTACCCCAGACATACCACTAGTCCCAAAGAAGCACAATCCTACCTAGTGCACCTGGGGTTGCCTAAGCCTGCAGAAGGAATTGTCAGAATACTGTCATAAATTTAAATTTCTTTTACAAAATATCCAGAAAGAAGACTCCTCTTTTCTTTAAAACAATCATTAAATAACCATATCTTCTTCCTCAACAGCCTATCAAGGAGACATTTAAACAGGACAAGGCAAAATCTTAATCCATTATAGCATAAAATAATGATAAATTGTTTGGCCTGGGCAGAGAGTGGTCCTAGTTACTAAAGTATACGTTATAAAATTTATTTAAATTAATGCATGAGTAAATATTTGAGTCAAAAGTCAGCAACATGCTTAAATACATGTTTAAATCACACAGACTTTGCAATCAAAAGGTGTGGTGCACATGTTCTTGTCTGCAGTTGAACGTTTTGTGATTCTTGGCATGTTGATTTTAGTTTGCTTTACTGGATCAGAAACATAGGAAAAGATGAAGCGAACCTAAAAAGATACAGTATGCAGTAGATTAGCAGTTATCCATTTTTCCCCCTAAGTAAAAATCAAACTAAGGTTCTAGAATCATAGGCATGAAGCTAAGGAGAGCACAGACTTCCATCTTCTGGACCAGTAACCAACTTCACCAGGATTTACTTGCAAGAATGAACAATTATTTGGTCAGCAAGGACTTAACGGACTTCACTTACTGCTCCATACTTACTTGAACTGAACCTTTGTGTTCATCCTGTTGCAATAGTAAGCATGTTTGGAGTAAAAACAGATTTAGAATTAATTCATAACTATTTGTATAAAATGTCATGCAAGAAGACTCAATACAGCCTTCTCCACTCCATGTGAGGAACTGGACTCCCACATTTTCAGGAGATACGCTCCTACTGCTGGCAGCCACGCAATGCCAAGAAACTGCCTGTCAAGAAAAATTTCGGTGTGGATACAGTGAAGATACAGAGATCAGGTTTTATAAGGTTTTTGCCATCTCCCTCCAACCCTTCATGAAGCAGCAATGTTCTTTCAGAAAGGAAGATTGGAGTGAGAGGTACTATCTTGCAGCAGAGCACCTGGATGGTCGTAATCTGAAACATTCCCCTGATATCAAGCCACAGGCAGACACAGGAGGGATGTCAGGGAGCCTAAATAACCATTCCAGACAAGAATCTACAAATTACCTGAAACTGGTAATACTTTCTAGAGGTAGATCAACGGCATAGCAATTTACAAACACATTTCAGTTATTTATTTAGAAAATTTAAAGCAAAATCTTTACACTTCTAATTGACCATAGGGAACAAAATATTTCGTGAATGTAAATTACAATTGTGATTAAAATATAAGCTGCACTTTCTTAATATTCATAGTGATGTCTGCTACAAGCAGCATTAACATAAATTCATATATTTTCTTATCTCTCCAAAAACACATTTTTATTAAAATGAGAAGTTTATTATTTATTATTATCTTGGTGGGAGTTGGGGTTTATGCCTCTATAAAGAATCTAAACTGTCATATTTTCTTTATCCCATATTTGCCAGGTTGCCTTGTGGTTCATTTATTTGTTAAATGTATTAACCTACTCCAGCCATTATGCACTTTATAAACAACTGTGGACTAATTGATATGCATATGTAGGGAATATTTGCTCATGGTAGTGAAATGATACAGTGAAGTTTGTAACCAAATGGTAGTTCAGTGCACTTGATTTTTTTAGTTCAAATACTAAAAAAGGCCATTTAAAAGTGTAAGAAATATTAAGCAAATGTTTATAAAGCATTTTGTTCTTTCTCTGAAAAGACAAGCGAAGGAACATGAGAGTAAAGCATTGCTGATCAAACCAGTCGTTCAATTACATAATCCTGTGTCTAGCTATGCGCATGCAAGCAGCTTAACCCTTCCTTGAACTCCCTGTAACTCCTTAAAACAGCTTAAAACAACTTCTATTCACAAATAACACTGTCTAGCTCACTTAAAACTTGACTCCAGCTTGGATTCCTCACCCCCGGAAGGTTGCTCAAGGCCAGTCTTGGTTCTGAATAGATCCATGCAAACCAAGAGCATTGCCAAGACTCAAGTTCTCAACAAAAGCCATGTCTTCTTACAGTGTTTTCATATGAAAGTGTTTTCAAGGAGCACTTCCTAGTAGTTCTTGTCCAAGCGTGTGACTTTGACCAGCACAGAGAGTGAGTTAAATATTTGAATATAATGAAAGGTCCAATTTATGTACTTTTATGAATACACTTCTTGCTTGCGGCCCAGCAGTGACAGCAGGCAGCAGGAGCTATCAGTGGCAAACAGTCTCACTTCAAGAGAACAATGTCTGCACTCAGGCCCCTGAAGTTACTTTATTTTGATCCTACCCTGTGCCCTGGTATTGCTCATAAGACTGTCTGCCATGGTTTAACCCCAGCCAGCCACTAAGACCACGCAGCCACTCACTCACTCCCCCCAGTTTTGGTGGGGGAGGGAATCAGAACAGTAAAAGTGAGAAAAAGTTTGTGGGTTGAGATAAAGACAGTTTAACAGGTAGAGCAAAAGCCACACATAGAAGCAAAGCAAAAGAAGGAGTTTAGTCACCCATTGGCAGGCAGGAGAGAAGGAGTTCATTCAGCCATCTCCAGGAAAGCAGAGCTCCATCACATGTAATGATAGTTAAGAAGATAAATACCATAACTCTGAACATCTTCTCTTCCTTCTTCTTCTCCCAGCTTCATACACTAGTCATGATGTCCTGTGTCATGGAATATTTCTTTCGTCAGTCAGGGTCAGGTTTCCCAGCTGTATCTCTTCCCAACTTCTTGCTCACTCCCAGCCTTCTGGCTGGTAGGGCAGTATGAGGAGCAGAAAAAGCCTTGACTGCTTAGCAACAAACAAAAACACCGGTACTCTACCAACAGGACTCTCATCTCAAGTCAAAGCGTAGCCCCACATCAGCTGCTAGCGAGAAAGTTAACTCCATCCCAGATGACACCATGACACTGTTCAGCTGTCCAGCCTCAGCTCCTCTGCTGACAAAAGAGTTTCAGTTTTCCGTGCTCAAAGAACAAAACTTTACCACCTCTTTCAAATATGTTAGACACAGCATTGTGTTGTGGGTCGGGGCAACTGCCCTTTCCTCCCCCCTGCTCCTGCCTGACCATTTGAACAAAAGTAAATGTGTTTGAAATGCCAAGATGAAGTCCAGTGACTTCTTGAACCACTCCTCAGCAGCAAGGAGAGGGTTTCCATTAAGGGGCAGGTCACTCTTCTTCCTGGTGTCAAGTGATGGGTTCCCTGAGTGTATCCATGTTGACATTTGCTGTTACCCGTAGAAAGCAGAAACACAGAATAGAGTCATAAATTGCCTTTTGGCTGAGTTCAGTTTTGCTCCTTGTCAGTTGTGTGGCTTTAGCTGGTAGGAATTACTACTGAAGGCTTTTGAACAAATATTAAACATCAACACGGTGTATAAATAAATCCTGTGGTTCCAAGTAAAATCTTAACTCTGTGTTTACTTCTGCTTTAAACACAGCTTCACTAAAATTTGGGAATGAAAAGTCGTCATCTTTTGTTAACATGACAGCATGGACTGATACCTATTGTATTGTGTACGCTGTCCTCTAAGAGGAACGGATTAATGTTATTTACATTATCATCATACATAAAAGCCTTAACCATGGATTAACACTATATTGTATTTTTTCCACACAAGCCCAGAACAAAAAACACCTCAGATTTTATAGTCTCTGTTCCACACATGGTGAACCTGCCACAGAAAAGGAAAGAGAAATATTTCAAGTTAAAAGTGATGTGTTTATTTTTACATCAAATCAGTAATGCATAACATACTGATCTTAAAAATAAAGTATTAGCATACTAGCTGTCTTCTTTTTGTTTTTCCTTTGGTTTGAAAGTGGAGCTGATTAGACAGGTTCACCTTTGTACATAGGTTCCAGTCAATACCACTTTCAGGTTTTCAAAAACCAAAATGATGTCTGACATGTCCTTTACTATAAGGGAATCTTTCAGCATCTGAGCAATTCCACAGAGATTTAAACAAAAGCCAACAATCACAGCAATGTTACTTTCATTTTAGGTCTGTAAGTACCTTATTAAAACTGATGTCCTACGTAGAGTTTAAGCAAAGGTAAATGCTTTCAAAATCTAAGAGGTTACACAGTTTCTAGACCCTTTTCTGAGCCTATGTTTTACCATTTTCCAAGACTTTCAAGAAAATCCTACAAAAATGGAGTCACCCTGTGCTACAGACTTAATTATTCCTCATCACCACTAATAGAAGTAAGGATGTTTCCCCATGTCACAGGACCTGCAGTACAGAAGAAATAACTTAAAGAGGACTGGAAAAAGCCATGGGTAGATTTTAGAGGTACCAAACATTGATTTTGACCAAGATGAGGTGTTTCATTTATAACCAATACCAACATAGCCATCTGATTCACAACTGACTATAAGTTTTGCATCTGAAATCCATTAACTGAAGAACTATGACTCAGAGCCTCGAAAGTATTGAGCCACCAAACTCCTACAGAAATCAAGGCATCTAAATACCTACAAGGGTGATGGCCTTGACACCTCTTAATAAGAGAAAGGCTCATAAGGCTGCTACAGGTTAAGAACAACCAGAAGTTGCAGAAATCACAGTCGGCTAATTCTTCCTTCCAGTATCTGAAGGGAGCCTACAGGAGAGCAGGAGAGGGACTCTTTGTCTGGAAGCGTAGTGACAGGACAAGGGGTAATGGTTTTAAACTGGAAGGGGGGAGATTTAGATTGGATATTAGGAAAAAATTCTTTCCTGTGAGGGTGGTGAGGCACTGGAACAGGTTGCCCAGAGAAGCTGTGGATGCCCCATCCCTGGAAGCATTTAAGGCCAGGCTGGATGGGGCTTTGAGCAACCTGGCCTAGCGGGAGGTGTCCCTGCCCATGGCAGGGGGGTTGGAACTTGATGATCTTCAAGGTCCCTTCCAACTCTAACCATTCTATGATTCTATGAACTAACTGCTGTTTTCTGCAGATATATTAGTATTCCTCATGCCTTTGCTCCCAGATCTGCTCCAACTGGTAGTTTCAACCACCAACGCACTCACACTAAGGTTGCATTAGCAAAAGGTAGCTTGCAGGGGAGTCTTGGATTCTGGACTGATTGAGAGCATTAACACACATATCAGAAATGCAAGAGCCCCTCTTCTTCACTGTATATCATCTTTGCAGTCAAAACTGCAGAAACATCTGGAACATAACTCCATGAGTTTCCAGATAAGCGAGTGCAGAGACCAAAGGCACGTGTCTTTCACCAGAGGTTGTGTCTGGGCTTTGCATGCCTGAGATTTGTCTTGTATGCCTTTAGAAAGTCATCCATTCCTTCATTTAAGGTGCACCTAATTTATCTTCGTACTTCTCCTGTGCCTTGAGTTAAAAGACAAACACATTCATAATGCATGGCTTGGTGATGTGTGCTCCATGACAGCTACAATCTGTGAAGCAGGCACCAAAACTCCTTGAGAAAAACACTTGCTGAGAGCTGAGTCCATAGCCAGTTGGACATAACATCCCTCTCCTTTGCTTGACACGTTACAATGGTGAGGGGAGTCTTTCCCATCCTCCATCCCATAGGTTTCACTGCTGACAGACTCTTCAGCATCTGCATATTGAGAAATGATACACCAACACACATCTGTCCTGAGTCCATCATTCCACATCCTCTGAAATATCATTTTTGGTTTAAATACACATTTAAGTGAGGGAGATTTGGAAAACTTCTGATCATCATCAGAGCAGGTGAAGAACTTAACTGGCAACTACATTACAATCCACTAGTCCATCTTACATAGCTGAAATTAATAAATGCAAGGCTTAGATTTGTTCCCTCAGTATGTAGCAGTTCATGTTTTCTGACGAGTCATCTCACTTTCCTGATTGCTCTCATTACAGGCTCAGGAAAGAGTGCGAGTCACTTTTTCAAACGTATCCACTTCCTGACACTCGCTTCAGAATAGCCAGAACAGCAATCCTCTTGTGTTTGCAAGCTGAGGCTCTCCTGAAACGCGGATCACCAGCTGGCTCAGGGATGCGCATTATAAACCCCCTCTCTCCTGCCTCAAAGGCGCTCTAGGATGGAAACATAACTGCCCGCCCACCTAGTATGGGTGCATTAATGGGATCATTTCAGGTGAATGATCTGAATCTTCACTGGCTCTGTGTCCCTTTCCGGCCTGCTTGGTGGTTACAGCTGTAAATAAAACCTTGAACAGGGTGTTTTTCCTAGTGGATCACAACGGCTGCAATCAATAGATTTTACAGTAATGCAGTAATGGTCCATATAATGAGGCTCAGGCTGGCAAATTTCTAGTGAAGACCTGCATCTGAGGAATTCTGTGTCTCTGGGTTTAAAAAATAAAATGGGGTGGGTGGGGCAGGTTTCCTATTCAGGTTTTTCAGGGCTCAATGTAAAATGTCACTCTTAACTTACACATTTGCTTACTGGCAGTGGCTATAGAATTTATCAATAGTGTCATTCATGGAGGAAAAGGCTGTAAATAACCCACCTAAGAATGCGACTTTAAAAAAGGAGGAATATGAAGCCCTTTCGGGTAGAAGCGATGTCCTTCTGGATTATGTACATGACACTCCAGTGTAAAATTAGGGGCTCGATTCAAAATACATTTCTCTTAGATCTTTCTCCTTCTCTTTGCCAAGGCTTTCAGAGGGAGTTTTATTTTTTCCTTTATAATACCCTGAGGAAATACCTCTCATGTTGGGTCAGCATCTTGAGCTGTCTACAGCATTTTGAAGACTAGCTTCCAAGTTTGTGCCCTCTGAGAAAAATCAGCAGAAAGGAGGGCACAATGTGAACATACATTAGCTGGCCACAATCTACTATCTCCCTGTGTGGCCGCTCTTAGTGCCCAAAGTGGCTCCATGCTTCCTGGCCAGCTCCGGTGGAACTACCCTTCATGAGCAACAGGAAAAGAGACTGCAGTGCAAGGGATGCACCAAATGCTGCCAAAGTTCCTCCCCTGTTTTCCCCTGAATGTTTCTTTATTGCTGGCCCATACCAATATAAGCTCCTGGCTGCCATTCAGCAACAAAAATTGGGAAGAGGTTTCAGCCAAGGTCCTCTCCAGTCCTCTGTTGTTGATCTGAACAGCACGTTATGCCCAAATTCTGGTGCACAAACACTTCACGCAGAGGCATAAGGCTCTAGCACATCCCTATTTCCTTGGCCGCAGCTGAGCTACGATGGCGTCCTTAGTAAGTTTTCAGGAAACTAACACAGACGAGACCTTTCTCACCCTTCCTCACTAATGTTTCTTCAGCAAGATCTCCTGAGGATTGTTTGCAATGACTCCTCTCAACAGATGAAGCCATGACTTGGTAGTCACCCCAGAGTGATCAATGAAAAAATGAAAAACCAAACAAAACACTTTCTGTGACGCATCTCACCCACTAAGCTACCCTGCACAGGGGTGAGATATTTCCTTCCTGGTGTCCACAAATGATCAGCTTGTGCCTTGAAGCACTACCCTGGATTTGATTACACTAAGCATTATTTTAGTTCACATAACTCCAGACTTCTAGTGATACCCATTGACTTCAGCACACTGGGAATTCAATCAAACATTTATACTAAGGGGGACTATTTACTTCAGGCCCTAGAGGTACCACTTTAAAAAAATTCCCTAAATATCACTGAAATTAATATTAAGACTTTATACCCTCATGTATTTTTGAGGATTTATATATGTTGAGATATCATTTTTCCTACCACTTATCCTCTTACATACTCCCACAATATCTCATCTGTGGCATTTTCCCAGATGGGGCCCACAGCAACGTTCTTGTAGCTTTTGGCTCACTTAACATTCTTGCTTAACAAAATCCTTGATTTGACGAGGTCTTCTCTGCTACAACGCCCAGCTTTGCAGAGTGCTAGACACTGCCTTTTACTGACACACATCTCTGCTACATGACATCCTCCCTGCACAGCCCACCCCAAAACTGGCCGTGGCCCTAATTCTCCTCTGTCCCACGGTCTCCTGAGCGAAAGGAAGCGGCGGGTGTACCCACGCAAACCACCACCAGAGAAACAGCAGAAATTTGGCATTCTGCATCTGTGTAGGCAACAAGACAAAGTGAAAGGCAGCAGATAACTGAGCTCTTTATTGCTTCCCTACCATAATTTTTCCCATTTTCAAAGGCATTCCAAATGGAACGACTGGGCTGACAGTCTGTGCACTAGCTTCGATGGGCTCAGTCTTAGATTTCTATTTCTGGGTGTGAAGACCTAATTTTCAGAGGCAGATAATTTTTGAAACAGCCTATGTCCCCTTAATTCCTCTTGATTTACATATGATTTGTCAAACAATTAAAATGTGCATATTGGCATTACAAGGCCAAAGCACCTTTCTATTTCTTCTTCCTATTCCTTTTTCCCATAGCACAGGTTTTCAACAAGTGAACTTGGCACTGAGCAAAGCTGCCTTGCCACTCCCGACTCAACGGGGCTTCCTTCAGTCTCCCTGCAAATGTTCACATGTGGCATTTCATCTGATTTCATCTTTGTGTACTCGAGCACAGCCTTGGTGTTTTCCTCTTCAGCTTCTTCCTCCCATCAGGAATTACTTTTCTTCCTTAACAGCCCCTTAACTTGCACATGCTCTCCTATCTAAGCCATTTTCTTATTTCTCTTTGAATTGAGTGCTAGTCGTGCAGCCTGTGACATAGAGATTTCTTATAGGTATCTCAAGCTCTCAAAATTTCTTACATTGCTCAAGTCAGCAAAAAGGGTGAAACACCTGCTAATTGTTTCTCTGAACTAAGCCAGCTTCCCTAAGTCAGTCGGTGTGTTCCCATCCAGATATGTAATCATCCTCTCTTTATCTCAACCTGCCAATTCATGCTGCACTTCTGGCAGACCAAATTGATCTTTAGATACTATTGAGCATCTCTTCACACAATTGTTTGCACACAGGTGTGCCATGAGGTTTTCTTCCATTGTTACTTGTTAATACCAGGAACCTCAGCCACACGTCTTATCCAGAACCTTTGCACCATGGAGATAACAAACCATCTGCCGTTCTCCCAGGAGGAAATACGAAACAATGGCCACAATGGGCAAATTTGTATTCTATACTATCACAGACCCCATAAACTTGGTACCATAAGAGTATTTTAGTCAGTGTTTTTTAAGGAACATAAAAAAGCAGGAAGAAAGATTAGGCAGCAGGAGAATGAGCTAAAATTTTAGAGTCACAAATAATCTTCTGTGCGTATTAGACAATGTTCCTTTTACACTGTATCCAACTGATTTTTCTAGGAAATGTCAACATACATTGATTGCCATGTGTTCCCTGAAAATTGATACTATACTTAGGAACATAAGAATTAAAAAAAAAAAAAAAATCTGCTAATTAATGAAGAGCTTGCACTGCCAATTACTACAGCTGAGTTCTTTACCTACAAAAATCTTCTAGGATTCTTTGTTTAAAAAAAAAATCTAATAATAATAATCCTAAATAATATTGGAATTTTTCAATGTAAGTATAAACTAGGAATTCTCAGATGTGCAAAGAAGCCGTTTGGTCCCAGACTTTATCTCAAAGGGAAAAGCATTTCCTGCAGTTTATTCAAGACAAAGCTGGCTTCTCCATCCTGAAAATTTTTCTGCAAGTCTATCTTCCATCTGTGCCTTGGCTTTGTCCTACAAATCATAGGCAGTACAAGGCACTGAACTTCAAAACGGTAGTGTTTCTTATTTAGATACTACATGTCTAATAAATAGCCCTTCACTGTCCTTCAGTGATACTATGTGCAGTTTCACTACAGAAATGGATCACAGATGACACTATCTAGACAGTGGCCTATCAACGCACCCACTTTACTGACATGTATTTAGAGTGTTTACAGAATACTTCACTAAACATCTAGTTCTGACTTCCTGTTTTACGAGGTGAACACCCTGCCTGGGAGTATTACAGCCAAATCCCCCAGAGCCAAGGTCATAGCTGCAAGTGACCATCCTGCACGAATGATGTCCCAGCAGACCTATAATACAGCCCATACAGCTCACATATTGTCAAAATTGCATCTCTTCCCATCTTTTTATTTCATTAAAAATTACTGAAAAAAAAGTGCTTATTTTTCAAATGTGCATAATCTTAGTCACCAGCAAAGGCATATAAACTTTATCTGTGTCAGGTAAGGGTGGGATTTGCCTACACAATGAAAGAGGGGAGGGAGAGGGAGAGGGAGAGGGAGAGTTTAGACCTTCTTGTCCAACTGTCTGACCAATTCAGGGCTGACCACAAGTTAGAGCATGTTATTATGGGCATTGCTCAAACACCCATTAAATATGACCACATGTCTAGGAAGCCTGTTCCAGTATTTGACCACCCTCTCAGTAAGAAATGCTTCCTAACGTCCAGTCTAAACCTCCTATGGTGGAGGTTTGAACCATTCCCACGCGTCCTATCACTGGATACCAGGGAGAAGAGATCAGCACCACCCACTCCACTGATCCTCCTCAGGAAGAAGTAGAGAGCAACATTGTCCAAACCAGACAAGCTTAAAATTTTTATCTGCTCACCATAGGACATTCCTACCAGCCCTTTCATCAGCTTTGCTGGCCTGCTCGGAATGCATTCAAGGAGAGCCTAGAACTGCACACAGTACTCAAGGTGAGGCTGCACCAACGCTGAATACAACAAGATGATTGTTTCTTCTGGCTGACTGGTTATACTGTGTTTAATGCACCCCAGGTTGCAGTTTGCCCTCTTGGCTGCCAGGGCACGCTGCTGACTCATATTGAGCCTGCTGTCAACCCCAGATCCCTTTCTGCAGGACTGCTGTCAAGCCACTCTCTTGAATCCTTTTATATTTCCACTGTGAAGTGAGCTATTCCAGAGGAGGTTGTCATAACACTCTTCTGGAGATGCTTATGTTTCGGTGGTGACTGATGTAGAAAGGTCAAATCCCAAGTGACTGTAACCAGACCGCATGCAAGGAAGCTCCCAATGACCTCAATAGGTATTTGCACCATGAAAAATTTTCTTATGGACAAGCAAAGCAATTTGAAACATGCGCCACAATACTTCTGTTCACCTTCTACATAATCACAGAGCACGATTATTATAACAGGAATACAGTTCTACAAAAATCAAACATGCTGGCTCCATGCCATAGCATTCTGTTTCAAAGATCTCTGCTAAAAAGTAGGTTTATGCCTTGAGTTACTGCATGACCACATCTAAAGTAATGCAGATGCCTTTCCAGTACCTACAGCAGTATATTCTGTATAGCAATTCTGACAGATGTTAACCTTTTGGGATGCCCAATAACACCACATCATGTACCACACTGTACTACTACTAAGAAAACATCAATAGTCTCATGCACTGATTACTGCCTAACATGTCTTTGTCAAACACTTAATGAAGCACATATTGGGTCTGCTGATCTGACTGTCAATTTATTCTAAATGAATCCACATGCCAAAGGATTTAGGTGCCAAAAGCTGGAAGAGCTTTCAAACTGATTTTTTTTTTTTTTTTTTAGGCCTGACCATGATAGCTGCACAGCAATAAGCCATCTGAAGTAACAGTCACTTGAAAACTCAGAATACCAGGTAGTTGAAGATCATAGATTTCTGTGACTTCCCCTGAGATCTCTCTTTGGCTCAACTACAACATGCAGAAATGATAAGCCTACTAGATCCCTTTTTCTATTACAGAGCAGAGGTATTAATTTTGTGTTGTAAGCATAACCTGTGACCAGTATGGGAAAATTGCAATTACATTATTTGTTTGGGTTTGTTTTGCTTCTCTCCCTGTTTTGCACAGCCCATGTGCAGCTGAACTAGGAAAGCTTAAGAGGCAGAAAGGGCCCCAAAATGAACATCATGAAGGAAAAAAGGTTGTGTTTCATTGGCAGCAGGTCTATTTCAGGACCTTCCCATTCCACTCCTGATCTTACACTCTTCTAGCTACTCAGTTATGGGACACGCTAAACCTGCCTCCATGATCTCGCTCTAACTGAAGGACAGTAATGGGGAAGAGGGCAGGGAAGGGCAGGAATGAACAAAGGCTGACAGGAACAGGGGGAACATTTCTTATAACAGAAATGAAAAGATAAACTAATTATCAAGTGTGAAATTGATAAATGATAAAGCAGGCATTATTTAAAAGTCCTACTGTTGAGCACAGATGCTCTGTACGCATGTATGAAGTGCTGCTACTGGGCTTTCTCCTGCTGCTTCTGGCTTCTCAGATCATTTTTGCTGTAAGCAAGGGCAAGGCACTTATCCCAGCCAATGGCCTTTCCTTTCTTATTGATTAAAGGAAACAAGGTCAGCCACCCCAATCTGGCCTTTAAAGCAGAACTGCCCATCACTCAGAGCCTCCAGAATTATAGGACAAAGGTTCTTTAGAGTTTTCTCTGATACAATCAGGAAGGATTTTGTATACCCCAGTGTGAAGATATGGGGTGAAACCAGGATCTTCAAGCACTTTAACAGATTCCAGCAACTCCACTCTTAAGAATAATGTCAGAAGGCCTTGGCCCAACCAGACATTCTGCAGTTGTGGATGAAAGAAGGTCTCCCCCTGGACTACACCATGCTTGGTTTTGCAGCTGCTGAACAGAGTGGACTGCAAAGAGTTTTCACAGACAGAACACCGGAGAAACTAACATTGCATTGATTGAGCCCAGTGCGATAAAGAAATCTTTCAAAAAATGTAATAAATACCTGCTCAAATGACAGTGAAACCCCAGCAGCATATTTAACATTAGCCCATGGTTATTCCAAACATTCATTAAAGTACTTCAGGGAAAGAATAGCCCCTCTTTAGCACTTAGGGCCAGTCATCAGAATGACCCTGATAACCCAGACTCATAAATACATGGATGTAATAAACACACAATAAAAGAAGCGTGCATACTCATGTAAACAAACAAAAAAAAAAATCTAAAAGGCATATTCAGTTATAGGACAAACCTGCCAAAGTTACATTTAAAGACTGATTTAAACTGTGTGAAATCAGGAAAACTCCAAAGCTGGGCCAAAACATCATCTTTCACTTATCCTCTCATACCTGCACATCACAGATAATAGTGCCTTCTCTTTGACAAGACTGAACAGTGGGTGACCTTATGTACCAAGTGTGCTGCAATAACTAAGTACAGCAGGGGTGAATTGAAGATGACATTTCAGCCTTTAACTGAATTTCCTACATTTCTTCAATTTACGCCAGACCCTTATGTTATTTCAACTTATCTTTCCTCTGACAGCATATAAAGCTAGAGGTTCAGAAACTGTTATTCATATAGAAGCATACACATATAAACATGCACATATACACACCAATCGATTATTGTGTTACAAAATAATCTGCACAATCTCCCATTAAATATATGTATTCAGAAAAACGTGCAAGAACTGCTCTTTTCCACGCAGGACCCCTTTGCAGCCCTTGCCCAAGGAATCCTGGCAGCAAACCTGCAGCCAAAACACCTGGCTTGGACTGAAACTACACCATTAAGAAGAGTCAATAATTTTGTAAATCCAGCAAGCAACTGCAAGTCACTTCAGTAATAAGTGGCTTTTTGAGGTATTTTTTCCCATTTTTAACACACTGTTTTCCAAATAGCTTTGTACAACAAATGTACAGCAAATATCGGCTGAATTGTATATAAACCCTGATGCAGTTATTGGGCTGACTTTCTCTAAGCACAGAACAATAACAACAAAAGGAAAAATAGAAAGACTGACTTTACAGATAACTGCTGCAGGATATAAAGCTCTTTTTTACCAACATAGTTCAGCACCGGTAGCATGTTTGTACAGTATACACCTTGGCTGCACATCAGCTGTTATTGGATAGCAGAAGCTGTATCCATCTGTAACTTTCATTAAAATAGAATGCCACTGCATAATTATATTTGGAGATTATTTTTTTTTTTAATTTTTTAATTTTTTTTATCATGGGATACCAGTAAATCTTTCTTTCTCTGTTGGAATACACACAATATGTGAAATTTGCATTTACAGCTAAAAAATGGGTGCACAGCATCAAAGCATAGCATGGAAATTAAGCATGATAAAAACAGAAAGGGAAGAAACTGAAACGTCAAATGGCTCTTACTTGCTACGTCTGCCACTCATAGCATCTCCAAATTAAAAAAAGACTAGAAGAGCTGGGTCTGTTTCAGAAAAATATACATATCAGATATTTCCATATTAAAACTATATACATCTCTAATTCCAAAGCAAACATGGATAATTCTGTCTTCCCCTTGTCACACGGAACACAGACTTCTCTAGAAAGGCTGTAAGTGATCAATTCAGAATAAAGCTCTCTACTTCAGGTAGTGCCTAGTTACGAAAAGAATTGCCTTGATGTCTTAGCCTTGATGACTGAGGAGTAGCAGGCAAACAATTCTTCCCATTTTGAGCTTCAGTCACTCTTGGAGCTGGCTCAGTTACAAGGAATAATTCTGATTCTCAGCAAGTTTAACACATTTTCATGCAAGAAATAATTTACTCTGTTGCACCCCCTAGTGGGATTACTTTATAGTAATCGTGTTCTCCCGATTTTGGTTTTTTTTTCTATTCATAGTACACGTTAACTAAGGAGAGTCACAAAAGGATGCATTTAGCTTCCAAAATTAATTTGCTTCAAGGTTAACTTACATTTCTGGAGTTTGTTGCTGGTTTCCTATAAGGAATAGTAAGGCACATAGTGCTACGTGATACATACACATTTGAAACAGTTATGATTTTTTCTGGTTTTTGAGCTAGATTCTATTTTCCATTTAAACCTAGAGTAGAAAGATTTTTTATTCCAAGAAAAAATTACTCATTCTTCTTTTAAGGTCAAGCCATATGTGTAATAAGGAGAGATCCAAAGAGAGGAGGAGAAAATGCAAGTTTTGTGCATTATTAATGCTAGCTATCTTAGATGTGTTCAGTAAGTTTTTGCAAATTGGCAAATGGCAAAAAGTCACCAGATTATTAACATCATTATTTGACTTTGTGTCCATGTTGTTCCTTTCTCAAAGAACTTACCCTGGAAAAAATCAGACTCATAATAAATGAAGCAAAAGGTGAAGGAACAGAATTACCAGGACTCAGAGCCTGGAAAGATTTAATTTACTTACCTTTGGCTGCTGGGCTGATCGTGTTCTTATTGCAAAGGGATACTTGTCAGTCACATTAGCAGGAGCCAGACATGGCTCACAGATTCGGTGTGACCACTGCTAACACTTCACACAAACCATGCACATAAAGCATTTGGGACAAGAATTGCAGTGTTCAGATCAGCTACACCTTGATAGGATATGGGTCTGGAAACCACAGCTGAGAGCTTCACCCTCGGTCCAGCCACCCCATGGCAGGTACAGAAGTAGAGAGGCATAAACACACCTTCAAACCCTCTGATTTGGCCATTCTCCCAGCACTGGAGCAGAGGAGCACAGACAACTTTTCCCTCACTGGAGACACCTGCCCGGGCCTAGACAACAAGTTACGGGCAGCTGGTGTAGCTCAGTGACTAGAGACACGTACCAGAGGGCCACTAGAAAGGCATCTCCCCCTTCCCATGGGCTGGAAGTTCTGTTCAGTCTTGCTAAGGCTCTCACCCTCTACAGTTTTTAAATACTTGTATAGATGATCCCAGCTTGCCCTCCTCACTGCATTATGATTTGAAATATCAAGCAAGTCCTGACATCAGATGGCAAGAAGGAGCAAACAAAGAGATCTAGCTTATCTTCTGTGCTTAGATGTATTTTATAACAGACTATAAAGGAAATCAATATTCTCATCATAAATCTTGCTTACTCTTCTTATAGGGGTGATGGCTGACTTCCATGTGAAAATGTCAAAATAAAAGCACTTTACTCTCCAAAAGACTTGGGTTCAGTCAGACATAATACAGCACAAACAACCTAAATGTAAGTAACTGCACTGAGAATGCAAACATCCACAGGAGACAGAACTGTTAGAGCTCACATACTGCCACAGTATTTGTCTACTGCCTAAGCAGACACAGGAACATCTTCTGGTTGCTGCTCACCAGAACAAGCGCGGGCTTTGTAATCTGAGAAGCGGTGATTTTCTCTTGTTCATTAACGTTCAAAATGGCCTCTTTCTACTTCCTTGCATCCCCTTCCATGGCTGACCAAAACAAAAACAAGAAAGACCATTCGTATTAGTCTGAGAAAGCTGACTCTGGCTCACTGCCTGTGTAACTACGATAATAAACCATTCTTAAAGCGTTATCAATGTAAGCCGCCTTGGAATCCACACGCGCTTCGGAAGACACGAATCTGTTCTGGTGAACCCTGGTGACGCAGCTATTGCTCTTCTGCTTCGCTTTGGCTGACACAGATCACATCAAATCTGTTACGACCAACGAGAACACAAATAACTTTTGCAATTTTAACTATAAGCGTGTTGACGAAACTACATTTATGTGCTTCAGATTAAAAAAAGAAACATCGCTAACAAATAAGCCGAGAAGGTCATTACCATTTCACATTAATGAATTACCAATAAATTATTTTGAGGAAATTGCTTCATTGTGAAACCAGGACACTGGCAAGAATAATACTATGTACATAAAATTAAATTCTAGCAAATCTATCTGTCAGACAACAAACCAGGAAAGTATATATTTCCAATGATGGTTATTTGCAATTCACAATAATTTTATCTGGTTGTGTATCTGAAAGGAGAAGAAAACACAAGTGAAGATTTTGTAGGGAAGTGTTGATAACAGAGGTAACAGGATAAGAAGAATAAAAATAAAATTGCTTCCAGTAACCTGGCAGCAAAAACTAAAGCAGAGTGTCATCAATATCCATGACATCTGTGAACAGAGTCATCACAATGCTAAAAAAATCATATCTCATTTCCTCTGATAAGGTAAGCCCTACAATCTGGCGCCTCTGTTTCTCGTTATAATGTTGTCAGTAGGTGAAATTCACAGGCCAAGAGCTGTGTGTTACTTATGTCCTACTTAAGCCTGCATTTACTCTGGGTGTGTACTATAAACTGTTACACATAAATGCTTCTTTAGAGCATTAGTGTGCTGTTAAACGTGGTTTTGATCCAAACGTTAGAGGTCTTTTACGATTTCAGTGATGTGCATGTAAAAGTGAAATCTTACAATACCACAAATATGGATTTAATTCTCCATACGGAGGGATTTCTTTTAATTTTAGTGTTCCTCATTTCCTTACACTCGTGCTGATACTAACACCTGTACAAACTGAGTGTAAAACATGATCAAATCACAATTCCCCAATCACATCAGCGGTGGTATTTTGCACCCGCTTGGCACAGATGCAATTTATTATATGAGATTAAACACAGTGGTGAATCAGACTTTCTGTATTTAAAACAATAGCGCACTCTTTCACCTACAGATACCATCACCAGAACTGGGCACGGATGGACATAGCATTTTGAGCTCATCTTAAATTCTCACGGATTCCTGTAACTATTGCCACAAGTAGCCATGTGGCTGGAAGGCAGTGTTTAGGAGCCACCCAAGAATAGCAAAGTCGTTATAAATCAGGCTAGAAATGCACAGACATGGCTGAGTCAGAAGGATGCCACAGTGCATAGCTGTTATAGATCTCTTGCTTTTGAAAATATTAACTATATGCAAAAAGTAATGGAAATATATTCAAAAAAGTCATGACAGTGTAACTACGTAACTCCGTAAGGAAATACTGTAACCCCAAGTTTTAATGCCTCTTAAAGCTTGCTAATTCAAAGGGGAGAACAAGCCAAGTTCTAAACTCTGAAAAAGACACTTCATAAAAAGGCTCCATACATAACACCAAAACTGTCATGTGGAAACTCTATAGTGGAAGAATAGATTATCAGCTAATTAATTGGACATAAATAGAATGCTTGTACGTGTTTGGTTTTAGCTGTCAGCAGCTCAGCACTCAGAGCTGATCATGGATGTTGTTTTATTTAATCAAATAAGACCCTTTATATCATACAGTGTTCTAAATTCTGAAACTAGAACTATTATAACTTGAGCTGAAGCAGTTATCTTTACTACCTTGTGAATACAATCTGAAAGAGCTACAGAAAATGCTGATATACTTAGGATGACCTTCTTTGGTTCAGTGGTGTTACAGGCATAAGTTTTTTTTCTTTTTTTGTTACTAGGAAGGAGAAAATTACATTGGGCTAAAATGAATACTAATGAAACTCCTTAGTTAGCTTTCTTTGTGATAAGAATAAAAAATTGGAGCTATGTTCCTCTAGAATCTCAGGCAATTTTTGTCCTTTATTCTGATAGAAAGATTACTGACAGTAGAGAAGGAGAGCAAAGTAATTTCATAAAATATCTGCATTTTTAAGAATGCTTTTGTTGCAAAAATGTTGGTGTGCAATTTCTTCAATCTACTTTTAAGGCTGTAAAGAAAAAGTACCTATTTGTTCTGCACTGCAACAATGCCAGCTGCATTCAATCAACTAAAAAGCTGCAAGCCATAAACCTTCCTCCACAGCTATAGAAGAAAAAAAGGCAGGGCCATAAAAATTCATCAGGATAATGTAGAGATGAGGCGCGTTTGAATCACCATCCCTGCAATCAACCAATCACTCATCCTGTGGCATTTACAGCACATCTCATTCCCCTGTTCCTTAAGGACAATTGATTTTCCTGATTCCATTAGCATAACGGCAAGGAAAATGACTGCAGTGCAATATTTCTGGAAACTTCCAACAAGTATGCTGTGTGCTGGAGTGTGACCATAATAATAAGCTACCTAGCTAGCAACTGCGTGTGCTTCTGCTGCTGCTGCTATGGTATCGCATCCGAGGGAAAAGGACACAGACTAAGCAATTTTGGGTTCACACACAGGAAAAAAAAATGTTTTCACAGAATATAAACCAAAAACTCACTTAAGCAAATAAACATAATTTCAAGGCGGGCTGATCAGTAGGCAACATCTAGCAGGCCTTGAGCATTATTGTGTTATGGTTAATAATTCCATTTTCTGAAACATTAGTAATACTTCTGCATTCCTCGATGGCTTTTATACTCCTGTTTTTGCTTAGATTTAAAACAGAAGAAAATGAAACTTTAATACCCAGTTTTCTTATATATATATACAAGAAGAATGCATCAGTGGATTCCCCAAAGAATTTACAACCATTCACAGCATTACACAGTCATCAGCACTAAGCAGGGGTCTCCACATTTTTCAGTTTTCTCTTTAAGTTCAACGATAATATCCGCACTAGCTTAAATTATTCAAGGTGATGGAACTTTATTGGTGAACATGCACTGCCTAAATTTAAAACTGTACATTATTATCTTCCCTTGTAAATGTATTTTAAGGATGTGTTAAGCTTTTTGAAGTGTAATTCAGAGACTACTGTATCTCAAACAACATAAAATACTTTTCATCTTGTGAAGGATCCTTTAGACTTCTAAGGTCCTATCTGTTGTACATTTTTAAGTCCCTTTATAGTTTCAAACCCAGTGGGTTACGCATGTTAAATTCAATCCCTAAATTGAATTCAAAATTGATATGAGCCTGCCTGCAGAACTAAGAAGTCTTCCTATTATAAGAACCAAAAGTCAATATTTTTAACCCCTCATCGACATGCTTTTTTTCTTATACTGTATTCCTAGAAACATTCCAGAAATATTCCTAGAACTATTACTCAAAACAAGGAAAAAAAATATAAACTGAATTTCAATTCCATACTATGATATAACTATCAGCATAGCCCAGAGTCTTATAAGACTTTTCAGTGTTGTGGCTTCTATGTTATTATTTTACACCCTATAATTCCTGTTCATAAATATGGATCTCTTTTTCCTAAGCATGGTAGAAACACAGAACTGTTATAGAGAACTTAAAATGTACATACAAAAAGAAGACGGTCATAAATATAATCAGGAGAAGATGATGAGATGTTGGCTCACAAGACTAAAAGTGTCCCAGTACAGCAGCAGCCTTGCTGGTGGGAAAGACTTCTGACATTTTAAAGTGATGGGTGGCTGGAAAGGGATAACATTTACAGAAGATGATAAGACCCAGTGTGGAAATAATAGCTGAACTTCTTCTTGTAGGTGGTAACAGTGAAGGATAACTTTAGTCACGTGGATCACACAGAAAGTACCACGATTACTTACAGACACAAAACTACCTTGGGTGTTCCAGGGTGCACACCACAGCCTGCAGAGCTGACCAGATGCAACAGAACACAGCACATGGAGGCCTCATCCTGACACCCAGCAATGCCTCAGAACCAGGAACACACAAAGGAGATGCAGCCCATTAAGAACACAATTGCTCAGCATGTTGCAGCATCTCGCTGTGAAAGCCAAGTGGTTCACCTGGATCAGACAACAAGCACCTGGTAGCTCCACCTCATCATGCCTTGCTAGGACTGAACTCATAGCAGTGAGAAATACCTTATAGTTTAGTATTTCCCTGTAAATTACCATCAGTATAAAGTGACCAATAGTAATGCTGCCTTCTGCACAAGAGCAGTCCATTATCCAAGTGCCAGGCAGGCTGTCCCTATTCAAGTACTCTACAGAGTATGCCACAGACCCTCAGAGGACAAGTCTGGGGCAAACACAAAGGGGACCTGGCAGAGCCCATATCTCAGGATTGAACCCTTGTCCCTGTGATACTGATGACAACTGCTTCTGAACAGAGTGAAATCACATGCTCCAATTCAGTCCTTGCCCAAAATTTCAGCAAAAGCAATGCGGCCTAGTGAATCTGCCCCTGAAGCTCAGCACACCATGCCCAGTGTTTCCTGCTTGACTGGCTTCCACCCTCTGATTAATAGCCCAGGCAAAGCAAGCACAATTTTGGATATGCTTGAAACAATTAGCTTTCAAGAAAGACTTTTGTCATCAATTCTGTCTATCTTACAAAGTCAGAAATTCCCTTGATACGCTGTCCATGTCACTATGCTAAATCATAGCAACTATTCTTAATTAAAAATGATCACTGGGTGTAGCTTTCCATCTTCACAGCAGTCTAGAAAGAACCGCAGCACAGGGATCACAATCAGAGAAAGGAATAAGCCCAGATGTCTCTGAGTGCCTGGCCTTCAACAAACCTTGATGCTTTTTTCTTACATACATATCATAAAAAAACTCATTGTCTCCAAAAATGACACGTTTGTTTTCACTGCTGGCAATGTGTTATTTCACCGACCCAGATTAGCCCACTTTGGCCCTGGGTGTAGGGGTTTAATTTCTCGTTTGCTTCTCAGCCTAATGTTTTACATATTGCTTTAAATCTGTCAGGAACCAAAGCACTTTGCATGCTGAATGCAGATGTCAAATAACCTTTTCAACAGAAGTAAAACGGTCTAAGAGACAGGTCATGGGGTCCTATTCCCAGCAACTCTGAGTTCACACCCCTGGCTGATGCTTGCTTAATGTACAGATTGAAGCAAATGACCTATCTTCTCTCTGCCTCAATTTTCTCATGTATATAACAAGAAAAATTATATACCATTGCTTTTCAGAAGCCATACCAATGATTAGTTGATGCTTGGGCAACAGTGTGACACTATGGTTGGTCTCTTTAAGAGATTGTCTGGGGCGGGAGGAAAGGATCTATCTGCTCAGTTTCTTTGACACGCACTTCTGAAAAACAAGGTACTAAAATAACTGCTGAGCACATATTTGTCACCACTGAAACAGCCATTCCTGAGTCTGTTTAACAGAGAACAGCAAAATAGCTATTGGATATAAAAAGAAAAGGAAAAACATGGGATCTGAATCTGTTGCCCACTGTCGACTTAACACTGTGAAAATATCCCAAGCTCACTGATCAGTACCATGCAATGCTTGCAGTGACCATCACTACAGGCCGTCCCTGGGCATGCTCTGCAATTACAGTGACAGTGGGGACAACCCCACATGTGGCCAGGATAACGAGGAGTCATCCACTACAGGAAAATTAGCACAGCACCTTTATATGTGCTCCTCCTTCTCAAGCAGATTCAGCCAGCTAAAGAGGATGAAGAGGGACAGGTTCTCTAGCTGCAAAGTGCTGTTGGCAGCCTGCATAATTTAGAGCTGCCTGGATGGGTCTTACGTGGGAGGCAGCATCATGCTATCCCTGGGGTGAGGCAGAACGCCACATATATGGCTTAAAGACGTGCAACATCCTCTTGATTTGTGTTGTGCACTTGTTGCTCAGCACCCAGGATCAGGGCCATGAGCACAAGGCAGATTTGTTGATTTAAAATTTAGACAACCCAAACACAATTTTCAGTCAACGTAGAGGCAGACTAACATAAAGAAGAAACAGTATTTTGTGGGGCTTTACAGTTGGTCAGGAACACAGCTTTATAGCTCTTCTGGAAAACAGCACTATCAGCAAAGGCACCCTCCTGCGTGAGGGCATCAGCTCTAAACTAACTGAGAGGGAAATGCAAATCTATTAAGTCAACACCAGTTGTCTCTGACCTATTTAGTCCTTTTCTGCCCACAAGCTTATTCTGATTTACTTGAAGCAGTTTATCTAGGGTGAGCTAAGCTCTTGTTACTAATTGACAAGCACCTTTTTTCACGTTGGCCTAAATGTCTTAAACTCAGCTAAAAAAGTCTAGTTTAGAAAGATCAAAGTGTCTACACAGCTATCCACATTGCTTTAACTAAGCTCTTTTTAAATTGCATCTTAAATTAAATGACATTCATTGCGTCCTTTTAATTAAGGTGCACACTTAAGCCAAAGATATTGTCTATTTGAGTGCTGACCAAAGACCTGGTTAACTGGCATGATTCAAAGACAATCCGTTGGGCAAAAAACACCTCACATCCCAAGTGTTTCTTTTCTGTTTTGCTTCCAGGCATCAGAACCATAAAGCCTTCGGGTCCACTGAAGTGTGCTGAACCTTGATCCTAGAAGTGCTGTCACACAGAGTGAAAATGAGGTACATGAGAGCATGAATAATATATATCACATTGCACTACATAGCTTCATGGCATGCAAATGTCAAGAACTGGATCATCAGCGCAATATTCAGTCCAGTTCACAGGCTGGATATAGTTTTAGCTGCTGTTATTTATTTTTTTAATTCCATATCAAAAACGTCCCTCAGGCAAGCTAATAGTTAAGGTCAAAATAGTAAGAAATACCCACTGCCTTCAGGAGCCAAACCAGGGCCAATCCCAGAGGGGCCAAGGAATCCTGGCTCTGATATAAAGCCGCCTGTCTCACCAAGACTGATGTTGAGCAGACAAGTAGATTTACTTCTTTCTTTCTGACCCTTTACTCATGTTTCTCAAAGCTGCTACTAACAGCTTCACAAACTTCTGCATTGGCTTTTCTGCTACATTCCAGCCACTCCAAGATCCTTCCAAATCCCTCAGCAACTGCACTCCTGTCCACATGAGGGCTCAGGAGGGGAAAACAAACAGCAGAGCAGAATTTTTCAGGAAATCAAATGTGGGAGAGGAGCTGGGAGATGTTCAACATTTTCAGTCTCGCTTGTTTCTGTGATCTGATTTTTTCTGACTCACGGCATGTCTTTGTCCTTATCCCAGCTCTCCCTGTAACCATTACTTTTCCCTTGCTCACATAAGTAACTCCCTGCCTGCAGGAGATGCTGACTTTTAAGGGCAAACAATACTAAGCCCCACACCATAAGACATCTCAAATTATATAGCTACACAAGCCACAACAGGATACAGGAAGGAGAAAGGACCCGAATCTTAGCCCTTGACCCCTACAAGATTAGTGCTACCTCTGGTTGCAAGAACCTTTTCTATTTCTCTGTCACCTCTCAGACACTCTGTAAACAGCTGCTCATATTTCTTCTTTTGTTGGGCATGGTCCTAAAAACCAGGATCCTATACACAACATTCATCTGCAGCTCCAGCATCCACCACCTTCATCCAGCTGTAGAACCAGATGCCACATTCAGGGACAAATTCTGCCTGCTCCTGTGCAAGTACCAAGGGAATCGAGAAAGAAAAGCCTGTGGGGGCTCCTTGTATACATGGGGCATGATTTGTAAAGGAACAGTGCAAATTCAGCGATGTTCAAACCTCTACCATGTGCCATATGTGACAGCAGGGTTTATAGGATCAGTATAGAAAGAAGGGGCCAGGAGTCCATTACCTTCTGCCTTGACTAAGGCAGAACTTCTCCACTTAGAAGAAGGTGTCTTTCCCTGGAGAGCAGAGAAACATTCTTCAAGAAAAAGCCTCCTGTTCTCCATTTGTAATGTGCATTTTAACAGCTTTAAATTGCTCTGCACATTAGTCAGGTGCATAATTAATAAATAATAATAATAACTTGATGCCGGTTCCATCTGGCATCTGCCGGAGAGCTTCACCCTCAGTGTGGTTTGGTAATGCTCTCAGCACTTACCAGTCAGACACCATCAGGCCACTGTAGGGCTGGTGGTAAGAGACAGTCTGGGTAGCAGAGGGGAGGGGTTTGTTGTCCAGAAGTCTGCTAGATTTATTTAGTATCATATAAAAGCCCTTAGAAAAGAACTTCCTCCTTTCTCTTAACTGCCTGCCAAGAAATTACTTGGGGGAATGGGGAAAATGCTCTTTAAAAGGCTATTAAATGTTATTGTTAAAAGAAAAAGGTGTCCATAATGCAATGCCTTCCCCAGAGCAGTTTTCCTCTCCCCATAACAGCATCTCAGCTTTCTGTTTGTTTTGCACTACCAAACTGAAGTTGATGCTGTGGGTCCTGATGAATTGGTTCTTGATGTCATTGCCAATGCTAATAGTTCTCCAAAAGGAGACTACTTAGTTTTATAATTGCAGCAACAGCTACATTAGGCACTCACAAAACAAACAAACAAAAAAAACCCTCCTTCAGTATATCAGAGGAAGACAATTTCATTTTCCCTTCAAGTATTTTGATGAGAAACTCGGTTAAATAACACCAAAGTCCTGTTTATTTATCACTGCATGTACAAATGCAGCAATTGCACTACCTCTAGGCAACGGCTGACCCTGTGAAGATGCAAGTTTGCAAGAATAGTTCTTTATACTCTTCAGGATTGCCCAAGGTCATGAGCATTACAGGCTACTATAGACCAAAACTTCAAAGCAAGCTTCCAGTATTTTTTTTAATCATAGACTCCCTCTATTCTCACGTCTGGGGAAATCTGAGCTTGATCTGAAGCTTGTATTAGTGGCCAAACCTATTGTGTAAACTATATACCAAGGTGATTATTCAAACTTCTACAAGTTTGAAGTTCTGGGAACTCAGTGCCCCCCCTACAGCAATTGGTGAGCTGGCACCAGTGCCAACACTCTAACACTTGACTCAGATTTGAGCTGAATTTATTGCACGGGTTTTAAACAGACTAGAAATTATAGGGGGGGGGGAGGGGGGGGGAACAATGTAGCTCAAACAGAGAAAAAAAAAAAAAAAAAAAAA
>VZRU01019835.1:269080-287742 GCA_013398155.1 Pedionomus torquatus | reverse complement strand
AAAAAGAGAAGGCCCTAATTTCACATCCTTGGCACTGATTTGACAATCAGCAGATCTTTCTCAGCACTGGTGTTGCTGTCATTCCAACAGAAAAGTAAGAAAGAACTGATTTTTCAATTATTTGGTTTTAAAATCCTGGTAACGTTTAGGTCGGTACTTGCTGTACATCCAGCCCCCAGGGTGACATCACAGCTTTGAGGTTCAGCATTGAACGTGAAGTTATTACAATGGGTGGGGAAGAGGCAAGCACTCATTTTAAAAATCAGACTGGCAGCCAGCACTCTGAATGGCAGTTACCAGCAGCTGTCCTGGCTTTGAACTGTAACAGTTTTATTTTAAAAAGTTAGATCAGGAGTATAAACTCCCCATCCCACGTTAAGCTTTTTTAATAAAAATTCAAAGCGAAGAGCTGTCATAGCCCTGAGTAAAAGCAATCAAAAGAGCTGCAGTTGGCTACAAGTCTGAGAAAGGAAATTTTCTTGTTAAATTTCCAGCAGCAGCAGGAATAAAATGAAAAAAAGGGAAGGGAAGAAACCAGAAAAACTGGAGTGGGCAAAGGGTCAAGAAGAATAAGAGAGGGACAAGTTCAATTTGTCGTTGTTAGAGGACATACATAGTTAACAGCATGTCGAGTGCCACTTGTCTATGCAGTAATACTGCTGGTATCAGCACACTCAAGTGAACAAATTCTGGCAGCCCTTGAATGGTGTAAACAGATTGTCCCAATTCCAGTGTCATGAGAAAACTACAAAGATACCCTCAGTCAGCATTGCCATTGGGATGCCAACTAAAAGATCCAGCCTGATTTCAGAGATCAGTCCTGCTTTTCCCTTTCCTACCCGTCACAGTGGCTCACACAGTGCAGAGCAGGGCCAGTGATCTGTGCTGTGCACTGCAGGACAGGATGGTGTCACCTGTTCTGGGAGTGGTGATGTGGAGGGAGTTTTAACAACTTCACTGTAAAATACTGTAAGCTTGAAAAAAAAAGAGCAATAATGAAACCCCAGGGTTATCCCTTTAACAACTCCTATTTTTTATTTGAAAAAGTTAAATCCGGAATTTTTAGTACTCCCAAATAGTGTTTTAAAATAAAAACCAATCCCTTCCAAGCTGCCTTGGGCATACACTACCAAAACTTGCAGATGGAAGGCATTCTTGCAGACAGTGCTTCCTAATGCTGCCAGGAGCTGGAGAGGGGGCAAGGAAACCTCCAGGGTAAAACAATGGGAGCAGAGGTCCTGTAGGACAAGAAGATGATAAATTCCAAGGGAGCAAGAAGAGCAAAACATCAGAGGGAGAGATTCTGGGTTAAGGAAGCAGAACGGCAGCAGAGGGAAAAGTCTTATGGGAAAACAGAAGAGGAAGAGAGGCGAGGCATAGCAGAGGAAAGTGCAGAGTGGCAGAGCCATAGGGCTAAATCTGTGGATAGCTCTTGAAATCCTGGAACCATAATTGCAGTAAAAAGACAACAATATAAATGCAGTGAATCTGAGGGAAGGATATACCTACTAAATCATAATACGAAATTTACAATCAGGAACAATTTCTAGGACAGGCTTTTCCATATGCCAGAGCTCTAGTACCACCACAAACTGCTTGAGATTCACTCTTAGTGTTGAGAGTCACAGTCTACTGTGTCTAGGCATTCTTCAGTGTCTATGTATAACATTCACCAAGTTTTTGCACCATGGCCACTGTAGTATTTGGGCCATGACAAGTCAAAATGAAATTAAGCAGCTACTCCTGGATCAGAGCAACAAAAGTTCCCATTTCACTCCCTATTTTCACCTACCCAGTTTTCTTAAACTTTCCTCTTTCAAGCTGTTGTTTTCTAAGGTTTGTCTGTATGTAAAGGCCACTAGTTTTGGAAGCTTCAGGAGAAATGACTCAAATACTTTCAAGAAAAGGCAGAGAGAAATGTACACAGGTATCTATGAGAAGAAAAAAAATCCATCCTTTAGCTTTTTTCTAAACAGATGTGGAACCAAACTAATCACCAAATAAAGATGAAATCTGAACTGAAAATTAATTTTGCTAGGGAAAAATGTCTTGAAGTATTAAGGCCAAAAGTAGCTTGGATTTGGCCAAGTTATAAGTCTGTTATATTATACACCATGTTCAGTCTGACTCTTTACTAACCCTTATTAACTAGGTGTTAAGGCAGAATCCACTTTACCACAACTGGCTAACTTAGGATAACATCCAAAGGGTGATGTATGTCATCATCATCCCCAAACAGCTCTAAATTAGCTGACATGAACATTGCTGAGACTGAAGCCTCAGCAGCACAGGGTGCAGCACAGGCCTGACAACCCACTTGACTTCTTGGATGGGTCTCACAAATCATGGTGAGCTCTGTGCTGCTACTGTTAAAGGTTGTTGTAGGCCTAAATTAACTAATTCTCAGCTGAAGATCAGTAGCAACAGCACTGATCTTTACAACTGAGCAAAGAGTACGTCGGCCACACTGGTATGTTCACTACAAGTCAGAGTTAAGGTTACCCGTGTAGTCCAGCTCTTGAGCTTTGAGACTCTTGGTTCTGACTCTGACTTGCATTTGAGCTGAAGTCAAAGATTACATGTGCAGTCATCTTTTGACCTTGTATATTTACAGTGTTATACAACAGGTTCAAAAGACAAATTCTCTGTCTGTACCACATATGTGAATATATAAATAGTTATCTATTTAGATACAGACATAAATAGGAAGCTAAGGAAGACACAAGCACATGTACAGCAGATTATAGATAATTGCTGTTCGTTTACTGATCCTTACCCCCCACAGAACTGTGTAAGTTAATGAGCTCTGAAATATGGGTTTCAAAAAAACTTTCATTTCAATAATATTATACACCCTCAGGCTCCTATTAAACTTTTTTTGCAACAATAACACCATTCAAACTAACATCCATATGTGAATTACAGTGATACTTCACCACAGGAAAATGCAGAGAAAATTAAATAGAAAAGAAAGCACAGGTTTCAGTCTGCTACTTATCTTAGCCACATTCAAATTAATAGGCAACAGTTCCTAGGGATAGGTAAATGGCCTCAAATAAAGTCAGAACCTGCCTGGCCTTCTACCATGCACTTGAAAGGAGCAGCTGGAAAACAGAAATATCATAGGATTTATTTCTCAGAAATTCCGCCCTGCTCAAAATGTAGCAAGCATTAACCCTGTTGAGTGATTTTCTATTAAATTCATAATCTCATCACACTCCTAAAGGGATACACACACACTCACACGCTGCTCATCGTCAGAATTTGCCCCTGAGATCTTAAGGCTGGTCTTGATCCAAGCCCATATGTGACCCAAACAGTAGAGTCTCATTCACTAAACTGTGCTGTTTCCAGCTTTGCCCTCCCTTGCATTGAAGCCATCTCCAGTGCTGCTACAAATGCTGTGCAGGGGTCCCTCTCAGGAAATCCAACATACAAGATTTTCAGAAAGATCTCATTTACAAATTTATGCCCAACACAGAAAGGTGAAACTCACCCTCCCAACTCAAGTAGGACCTGTTTTTCAAAATTCTTTCGCAACATGAGCAAGTAAGCTAACGCTTAATGAAATTCAAAAAGCTCAGTGGAAATCAGTCAGAAGAGGTTGGCCAGGCACTTCTGCAATTCTGGTTAGGAGCTGGAGATATATTAATACCTTTCAAAATGTGGCCGTAGAGCACTTTAGAAAACCTACCTTTCATGTTTTCTACATCATTAATGTATATACATATTGATTTAGATGCTTATCCAGAAAAGCTAAAAGCCAACAATATTCATATCATGAGCAAAGAAGGTTAAAAACCACAATGCTGGACCCTTACATACCTCAGCCTTATGAAGTCTGAATTCCAATCCCAGCCCAGTCCCAATCCCAGTCCAAATGTAATCTCTACACATTAACATCTGTGCTGGAGCTTTTGCCAAAGCCTCATATCACAATACTGTAATGAAAATCCAAGATTTTCAAAGGCAATGAGAGTAAGTCAAGATTGCATAAGAAATTGAGATCTGACCTCTAATTAATGCCTTGTAGTTTAAACCTTCAGACTACAGGTCTGCATTTAGTCTCTGAGCCTGTAAGGAGTTCTGCGTGGTGACAGGAATCTGAGATGTCTGGTGCTCATCACAGGACCTGGGTACTTCCTTCCCATTCTGATTATTTGGCCTTGGAACTCTCCAATTCATAGAATAAAGTAAATGAGACTGAAGTGAATTTTTAAAAGGCTCTGTTATTCCTGTCTAAGCTAATTGTGTAATACTGTTCTGTGCAATAACAATCACATACGTTTTCTGTACTAGGTTCAGCCTTATATACAAAACCTTTTCAACACAGTTCTTTTAATATCCCTGTGCCTACACAATTCCAGTGCAATCCAAGAGTGGGCTGGCCAACTCACAACTGGTGGCTGTTGATTTTTTTGTTTGTTTATTTGCAGATCATCAAGAGCATGTGAAGAGTGGGTATGTGTGAAAAGAACTGCAGACTGAGCAGCTTAAAATTGGAGCTTGAGCAAAAAACACTCTTTTCCTGTTCAAAATTATTCAGGACTGATTCCTGACCTCAAGGTAAAACAGAGAAAACTGAATTTGAAGATGAGGGGATCTTCAGCTGATTGTAGGAACAGGTTCTCCTTTCCCAAATCAAAGGCCACTGGAAACATCGGTCTGCACACCAGCCCTATAGCTGTTGGGGTACCCTTATCCATTATCTGTAGTCAGGCTGGACCCACTCTAAATTGCTTGCCTGCACCCAATATCACCAAATGTGGTAAGGACTGTAGTGAAGCACAGCTCTGCAGGAAATGCTGAGAGCCATCTATCAAGGAAACATCTCCAAAGCAGACAGCCCCATGCAGTTGATCTGGTCTAGTTCTGCTGGCTTCTGCGTGCCTGGGGATTTGAAAGCTTCCATGTTTACCTGGAATACTGGATGGTCAGAGAAGCACCACGGCTTGGAATGAAAAACTGTACAGACCTGAAATGCTCTTTCTACCCAGCAAAGGCCTATATTATATTCATGGTGAGTGATCATTATATCTCAGAGAACATTTACAAGCAAAGATTTTCAAAACTGAAACGAGAATATTTTTGGTTTAGAAGTCCTGACCAGCCTCAGCAGGCTCCATCTCTATTGACAGGTGAAGGACAGCATGAAGCACCCACTGAGCACAAGGTGAAAACTCTGAATACCTCCTAGCCATGCTGTAGACAGTAGAACAATCCAGAAGCTGCTACAGTGTGGAGGAAAAGCTGGAGAATGTGGGCCAGAAGACTGGCAGTTTCAGTGCAGCCCTGAAGCTCAACTGTCTCTGAGGCCAGCCACGCTGGTGACAGGGTGAAGAACTTAGTCTCACAGTACCAGAGAGAAGAAGGTCAAGCTCTTACACACCTCTCCTCCAGCAAGTCCTGGAGCTGGAGCTAAGGCAGCCTCTAGTGCAAGTGCAAAGATTTACAGTGTGGACAGTGGGTGAGGCTTGAAAGTAGGCATCAACTACAATTAATTGAGAGCCTGAGGGACTCTGTCTCAGTGAGAGCACATTAATACAATTCTAAAGTGCAGGAGTGCTCTAACAGTGCTCTTTAATCAGGCTGAGATGACCTATCAGAAAATGTGAGATGACTGTGGATAAACGGTCCATATGCTGAATACCAAGGCATTTAATGAAAAATTTCCCTTAATAGAAAAATTTTCCATGCTCAATACTTTTCATTGACTATTTTTTTTACAATTGTGCCCATTTAAATAGCAATTGTCATTAAGTTATTTTCTACGTAACATCAACTGAAAATCATTTATTTCCTGCTCCAAACAGCAATTAATGCCAATTATTTTACACAGCACCATGGACTGCTACAGATTTTTCAATTTTCCACTCAGCTTCTCTATTAATTTTTATTTTTTAGTTTAGTTTCATCATTTTCAACTATTTCAAACAAGAGGCTGAAGTGGTGATTTCATCTTTTTTTTTTGCAAAAGGTAAATGAAAAGGCCCAGCTATTAGAGCAGCAGGAACTACATAAACAAAAGAATAAAAAAGCACCATTGTGTCTCTGATTTTGATTTTAACTTAGGGAATGTCAATATGCATAATAGAAAATCCAAAACGGGGCTGTATTATTCTAAAAAGGACATGTGGCTTATTTATGCTACAGACAAACTTCTTACACTCTGCCTGTGACAAGGTGGCAAATTTGAGGCCCCAGGACTGCATTCTGTCTTGATGGTAGTAAACGGTACACCTTGAAGATTGCTTGATTACAGGATCAAGGTCAGAGCTCTGATGTGCAGTGAAGACTGGATCCAAGGAGTGGTTCTAGAAAGAATTCTAGAAAGAATTCTTTCTTTTGACTTAGCTCTGGTCTAACTTGCTCAAGGTTGAAGGAGGAGCAGCACCATCTGAAAATTTTCTGAATGTTTACTTTTTTTTAATAAAATGGATTTCATTGTTACAGTTAATGGAAAGGAAATTCTGTTTTTTCAAACATTAGCAAACACTAGGGTTTCATTTTGCTGATAAAAATGAAGACATCTTCATTCTTTTATCAACTTTTTGTACTAAAAAAATGAATTTCTGCATTTCATAGTTTGCTGCGGATGGATTTTGAAAACTCCTACTCACAATGATTAGTGGGTGCTGACACTTCATAATTATTAGCTCTACCTTGATCTACTGTTGCCTTCTCTAAGTCTGCCAGACTTACACAAGGACCAGAGGAAAATACTCCAGACAATGTCTTATGCTGCCGGGCCTTTGAACTAAACACTTTCTTCCTGATCCTCATATTGCTTGCAGAATGTCACCCTCACTCACTAAAATAATATAAAAACTTGCTTCAGAAAGTTTTTTTTAATCAAACAAAACGATAGACCCATTTTTTATTCTGTGGCTAAAGTCCAAAAACACACACACCGTCAACGGTGTTGAATTTAGCATTTTTGTGATAAAGCTCTTTGAGCTTCTTTTCAAATAAACATGTACAGCTTTAAATGAATAAATCATGCAAATACATGTTAATGTATACATAAATTAACACAACATAATAAGGAAAACGAAGAAACAAGATTACAAATTTTCTGCACCTCCAAAATATGAGAGTGATATTTGCTTTAGAAAGAACAAACTCATTTAGAGGGAAAGCTTATATAGATCCAAACAAACCCAAATCACCAATGAAAGCTAATTTTGTGTTCAGCAAAGAAGGAAGATGTGCTTCCCACTACAATAGACAAAATCCAATTAAATTAGGCAAACGTAAAAACACAGAAACAAAATTTAATTTAGTACATAAAATCCCAGAGTTGAATTCTGTTGTCCATTCCATGTTCATAACCCTCACGAAATGAGTTAGAGATTCTGGGGGAAACAGTATTCAGTGTGTATGAAAAATGGGGGCAGTCAACAGGAGAATGTTCTTAAAAGATTCAAGTTTTCAGATAGGCTTTTCATGCAAAATATGTTTTTCCTTTTCCCTGTCCCACTGTTTCCATTTCTCTTTTTCAAAATTGGATGTTTTTAAAATAAAAAATAGCCCCAAAAGACATCATCTCAACATGCATGCTTCATACATATGCCTTGTGCAACGGGATGGATTTTCCAAAGCGATCCCCCTTTGTCTAATTCTGTTCCCACAGAAGTAAAGGATACAATACAGCAGATACAGAGTTCTTCACCGCCAAGTGCTTTTAAAAATTCTGCCCCATACTTTTTTTTTATGTAACCACTCTTACCAACAAGCTGTTCTTACTACAAGGATCATAAGTCTGTGGTTTGTGAGTTTACAAAGAACTTGACTCATAGTCTAACAGTCACAGACAGTAGTTTTCTAAGGAAAACCTAACCTCTGGTACGATATTGCCAAATTTTAAAGAAAAACATCTCCTGATAGTCTATAATGCTGCCGACTACCCTGTATTTGGGGATTAGTTTACTAGTATCAAGCATATTCTGACAAATTATATTCAGTTAGCAAAGTCCAGGTTTCTGCTGAATTCTGCTGTTTACAAGAATCAAACTTTATAATAAAGATACCTCACAGATCAGAAACATCCAACAGAAACATTTGCTTAAAACAGCTGTCTTTCACCCTGAACAACCTTCTTGAGAGGAGCAGAAAATTCAGCCTAAAACTCCCTGAGAGTCATTTGCAGATGGAAGGGTTTATCATAGGCAAGCAGAGTATAAAGTAAGGACACCTATCTGATGAATCTCATCTGTCTAATGCATTTGCTAGACCCTTATCACTGCACCTAGATGCCACAACTGACTCCATTTACTAGTCAGTTTTGATACATGGACTCATAACATGATTCTCCACATTACCACTTTAAATATAAGATTGCTTATCTGGAATGACAGCGCTGTTAGAACCAATTCATTCTTCATAGTGTCCCAGACCTTGGCCCTTTGCTTAAGCTAAAGTGAAGCAGAGCAGATTTTCGTCTGCAGCAGCCTTATGCCCACTGGTATGCTGCCCTTGCCAATGCATCAGCCTTTACACAGATGCATATTGTTACCTCAGGATTCAATTCAGCATCTAAATACAGTAAGTGACAAAACTCGAACTATCTGAAATGCTAGTTGTTCAGCTTCTTGTCTCTTCTTTTCACACAATAGTTAAAAAACAAGCACAAACAAGAACATCCTCCTGCACTGTCCTCCAAATCACCCAGCTTCCAACCATTTCTTCTGTTGTCCAAGGCTAACGTCAACATGTCAGAAATGTTAAGATATATTTCTCCTTCAATATAAAGAATATGCCATTTCCTGACAGACTTCAGTACTGAACTGTCAACAAAAATATCAGTACAATAAAGCTGCAAAGTTAACAACCCATTCTGCGATTTCTGGAGATGTCAGTAGTTATTATAAATGACTTTCCAGTTAATTACCTGTTTTGAAAATTAAGGAGATTGGGGGTTCACAGCTGCTCCAATAAGTAGCTTCAGTGCCCGCCTCATCCCATTGAGTATGATAAATAATATATTCTCTACCACCCAGACTGCCAGACAGTGGCTGTTTCCAAACTCCTCAGAGAGCACACTTTGTCTGCCATGTGTTATAGGCAACATTTATGACAAAAGTAGAAATTAGATGGTGGCTAATCTTGCTTCTCTGTGTCCCATGTGGGGCACAAGCACAGCTATAGTGTGGCTTGCTGGATGACAGTCAGAAAAAATGATCTCAGCAAATTGTGTGTACATCAGGATACAGCACACAAAAAAAATGGGCTTAGGAAATTATTTTTGGTGAATTGGGCAATGAGGTAGTCTCTAAAAGAGAAACAAGGTGACGGAAGAGCAAATTTTATTTTCCCTTGAAAAACAAATAAGCTTTACATTACGGTTAGATCACAGTGAAGAAGGATGAAATCATAATGCTCTGGGGTTTTTAATTTGCTTCTTATTGCTGCTTAGACTATTTAGCTTGCAGATCATAATAAACTCTGTTATAATGACAGCACGAAAAGATGGATCCAGTTTATAAAAATACTACTGAAGTAATAGCAGTAAGTTCTGCATTGTAGTTCCTGTGAAATGCAAAAGGAATGATTCTCATTTCACTTACATAGGTATAAACAAAGTAAATATGATAGTCACAGATGACTGACAAATTAAAGCAAGTGAGATCAGAACTGGGCTTATACATAGGCTGTCACCGTACCATAACAACGCAGGACACAAATCAAAGTTTTGCCTGAAGAAAAACTCTGAGGTAGTCCCCAGTAAGCCTTATCTGCTTCTAAATGAGATTTGATTCAGCTTGCGAAGTAACTTAAAGTCAACCCCCAGCTGTGATTTCCCTCTGAACACTTTTTAAAATATATAATTATAGCATGAAGATCATAAGAGGTAGCATTATGAGAGGTAGAGTTAACAGAATCATAATTTTCCAAAGAAACTTGCTGGCTAGACTTACAGATTCCTAAGATCAAAGCACAAGGAGAGGTAATACTGGTATAACTTCATTCCTCAAGATCTACTACACCTCACACCAAAAAGCAGTACCATCCATGACTAGCGATGCCATTTATTATTTAGACTCCCCCTTCCAACAAAACCCAGTGTTTGTATCAAGGAACTGGGAGCTGTGGCTACACTTGATATTGGAACTGTCCAAACTTCTATGTTTCTGCTCATGACTGTCACAATTCACTCAAGCAAATAAACACCTTGATCAATCTGAACACCACAAGGACCATCCTGTGCATAACATGTTCTATATAAGACTGAATTAAGTGTACAATAGTGCATGGGCCAAGAGGTGTTAACTCCTCATGGGAGTTTCTGTGAACTCCTGGGAATTATTTCAGGAGAAGCAGAATTTTCACTTTGATGAATCTTTTATTTTTCTCCCCAAATTTCAATGAAATGCGGGAACTTTAACTCCTAAAAGTTGACAACAGCTGGCATCCTTCTGCTTTCATGCTTCACATCTTTTCATTCTTAAGAGCCTTGTCAATCTTGTTTTGACCCTTCAACTCCGTACTTCCTTCTGTCTGCTGATGCGGTGACTGGCTTATCACTACAGAAAAATAGTCATATAAGAGATCACTTGTCGTATAGTAAACTTTAAAACTTAACATTTCTTTCTAGTTCTGTATAGAATATAGTCATTCTCTAAACATACAACTTCATATTGGCTAGGCTGGAATAAACAAACCAGCCTCCTGCATTCTCCCCTGAAGATTTTGAAAGGCTCTCCAGGTCTTGAATCAGGGATCACATAGGATTTACTGAAAATCATTCTCCTAATTCCTCTAACGTGTTTCAAAAAACCTCCTGCCACAAGCCTCAGAGAACACATGTAGTGCAGTCTTAGGATCATGAAATTGGAGGTGATGTTAAAAATTTTTAATATTTGCTACACCAACAGCATGCTGACATGAATACCCACCATAAATTTCTCTGTATAAAGGTACAAGATTACAGGGATATTGCTTTACTAAAAGGGCCTGCTCATTATCACAAAATCTATTGGTACATTTACATTAGGTAGAGCTATCTTTGCCTTCACTGGAAAGATCCAGAAATCAGAAAAAAAAAATTCTTTAATTTCACAATACAAGGCCTTTAGCTAGGATGACAATTTTGGTCTGTAAGACCGTAAATATTTGTCTATTCAAAGGCAGCATTTATCTTACAAAGGCACACATACCAGTTTTGCCTCTGACAAGTTCCTTGTTTATTTATTACTCTAATAACAAATAGACTGTCATCCCTGCTGGGCCTCAAAGATGAACTAAATCTGCTGACACAACTGATTGGGAGCGGCTGCAAATTATTTTATTAAAAACTGTGCAATAGCAGATTCATGGTGGGGAAAATGTTTAAATCATAATTCTGTTAGCGGCCTATATATTCCATAGTAACAACATTAAAAGAAACCAGAAACAGTTTTGTAACCCTCATGTTTATACTGCAGTGTTTGATTTTCATTTTGTCCAAACAGAAGAGAAGCAGTGAAGGGGAGACAGATTTTTTTGTGTGTGTGTTGAGCGCTCTGTGTGCACACACACGCCAAGAGCAAAGCACAGCATCTTAATTAGATGGGTCCAGAGGCTCCAGCAGACAAGGGAGAGTGACAGTCACTGGACATGCTTGATAGCTCTCTCTCTAATGCAGTGCAGAAAATTTCTGGGAAAAGAAAGACAGGTCCATACATCTACAGTTTTGGAGAGCTGAGCCAACCAGAACATGGTAGGAAAGAACTAGACGTAGGTGAGTAAAGATCTTCTACAAGCTGAACAGTGATTGATAACAATCCTAAGATATATTATGCCTTACCAGGTCACCAGTAGTGCTGGCCTTAAAACTCTTCAGCCTCTCGTCAGAATGGACACTGAGGAAGAATCGTGGGCCTGGAACTGCTGCCTGGCTCCAGAATCATGGGTCTGAGGCAGGGCAACTGAGCAGAGACCTACCCCACTACTTACTGGAGACTCTGGCCCTGGCAGTTACATACCAGCAACTATAAGAAGAAAATCGCCAAAGAAATACCACATACTAGTTCTACTTAGCAGTATAATTCACAGACACTTCTAATGCTGGACTCCATGAATCTCCCAGTGGGCTTAGCTCACAGGACCTCCACTCCAACCCCTGCCAGATGTTACTGCCTTCCCTAGTTTGTCAGTTTGGCTACTGTCAGTATTGCTTCAGCCCAAAAGAGCCAGACTAGCAAAGACATACCATTTACCTCACTCAAGTCAAGCTGGGCTGTATGGTAAAGAGAAATTTTTGAAACCGGCGTACCTTCAACCAGAAAAGCACATGAGACAGTGAGATTCTCATACTCCTGGATGGGCAATCCAGAAGCTGGGCTAGAGGAACAAAATACCATATGAAGGCTGCTTGGCTGCTTAGCTCCCTCCAGGGGTGGGGAGGAGAGAGACCTGGAGCACAATGCTGAGCCAAGAGTATCTGCCTGACACAAAACTGGCAAGGTTACCAGCAAATACCTGTGCAGAACAAGAGCAAAGCAGGGAGAGGATTGCGCATCAAAAGAGTATCTCTGACAAGATAGGTTTCCTGGGATAAACCATTCACAGTCAAGGAGGTGCTTAAAGGCACAAATAATCATTAACTTCACTGAAAATGCTTTTATAGTCATGCCGTTTATGTACTTGTAGAGAACTCAGCCACAAATCACTACATCACTTAGTCTTTCTTAAATTTATAGTGATGGCAGTGGCACTCAAACCTTATTGTGGCCTATGCACAGAGGGAAATTACATGATATAGACCTCCTGGTCACCTTCTCCCTCCCTGTATTTATTGGCTCCTATGCTGGACAGATTCTTACCCTGCACTCTTTACTGTAATAGCTGTTATAGTCACTTGGTCATGTGGTTTGTGGCATTTCCAAGGAAACCTCACAGCAATTATTTCTGGAGATAGAAAGCAGTCTTTTAGCATGTCTTAGTATCTATTCCACACACTTTATATTATAACAATTTATTCTGCAATGTGATTACATGTTGGCATAGACTCTGATTAGGGCTTTAAACAGGAACTAACAGCAGTTATGTTGAATATGTTTTTCATCTGATGATGCACAATACCATTGATTGGATGTAGATTATATTCAGCATTAACTCCAGCTATATAAAAATATCACAAAGGAAAGTCTATCTCATGGCACAGAATACTCTTTAATTGCACGGATGATCAGTACATGTTGTGACTTCTGCTTTTTTTAAAAATCCTGTACACAAAAAAAGTCATGCCTGTAAGAGAAACATTAATCCAAGTCATTACCAAGCATTGTTTACTTTTCCTCATAAATTCTGCATAAAGCTAAAGCAAAAGGGGGGGGTGGGGCAAAAATGCTGGATATGTCATTGTCCAAGGATAAAAGTTTAAAGTTCATCATGTCATGATTCAGGAAATGTATTAACTGTTTCTTGCTGACTGCAGATGCAGTGCAAAGCTCTGATAATATTTTTTTTCCGTAATACCCCTTGATCCTCATATCTTCACTGCACCTTATACTTTTGCCATCCTGCAGTCCTAGAACGTCTTTAACAGATCTGTACCCCTTAGAGATGAGAAATGTCACTAAGTGTCAAATTTATTTGCCCATGATCATGGAGCTTGCAGCAGAACAGAACTGAATGAGGACAGGTCTCTAAGTTACTTTCTTAATCCCTGGAAACCAAACTGCTGTTAGCTTTCTAGAGCTGAGAAAAGAGACTGGGAAAGATATTTCAAACTCTCATTCCAGATTCGACAGGACACACATGACAAAAAAGGTGAAGAAACTAAGACTGATATCGCTACAAATTTAAGAAAGCCTAAGCGATGCAGAGATTTCTATCTGACTTCTCTACATAGACAAAAAGGAAGCAAATGTTGAAAAGTGTTAAATAGTAGGGTCAAACCGAGTCCTTCCTGAGCACCATCAGAAATAATGAGGATTTGCAGCTGCAGAATGAAGGAACTGGAACTATGGTAAGTCTTTGGGAAATTTTTGGACCAATTTCTGTTCCCTTTATTCCGCTAGTGGACAATGTACTCTTCATACGTTTCAGTGAAAATGGAGGTAGCAAAATTTAAGAGGCAAGACAGGCAAGAGCTGAATTGGTAGGGACGGGGTCCAGGGAGGAGACATAAGGAGCACTTGGGTCAGTTTTCTGAGAAATACAAAAGGAATTTCTGTTTCCACTGTGATTTACTTACAGCCAGCAATGAAGCCTGAGTCTTCCCTCAGGCCAGGTGTGGGATAGAAACTTGCACCTGTGGTATATCATATGTAATATCAGTTAAATCCATTTTTTTTTGTCATTTTCTACATTTTTGAGTAAGTTAAAGCTTCAATATAGTGTTGGCTTATACTGGCACACCTGTAATTTACTAATTATATTATGGGCCTCATGTCCACCAGGAGGGCTTGGCACTATAACTATATCAACAAACCTTTTCACTTTAATTTAGGCCTTACAAAATACAGGTTGGGAAGCACATCTTTGGTAAACAGAAAATAATGATTATCAGTGGTCTTAGAGAATACTCCATCAGATCAGGTCCTCTGAGTCATGTTACTATCTGCAGGTAGAAGCAGTTTCAGACTGTTGTAGGAATCAAAACTAAAATAATTTTAAACACATTTAAATGGGCACCGTCTCACCTAGAATAAACATGGCTATGAATAACTACAATGATAAACGATATGGTTATCCTGCACATAGCGGCCATTTCACTGTGAGATAATGCCTATGTATTTTATCAACAAGGCTCACTGCCCTCTGTTGAGAAGATGCCTATTGGTTTGCTAATTGTGGCCTCCTTTGCTAAAAACTACGACTCTGTCTCACACTTACTGCATTGGGGTTTATTTGAAATAACAAAAAATTCGGCTTTGCCTCCACTTACTTTCTTCATATTTGTCATTGTGTTTGTGTGATTTTAGCCATCAATTGACCAAACATTCCTCTAAGAACCTGCATACCAAGCAAAAGAAACTCATGTGCACAAGCAAGATAGATGGACATGAGGTGGCATGTCTGTTGTACCTACCATTTCAGAGCCAAGGGGAGTCTTACAGCCCTCTAAGATGACAATGATGACAACTGGCCCTTTAGCTTGGGCTTTGATTGGATGCTACGATCATTAACTTCATTTCACGTAAAACCAAACTGTCAGATTATACTGATAATAATATGTTACACCGATCAATCACTGTAACAAAAAATATACATTAAAAGCATAGATTAACTTAAAACAAGTGCTCCTTAATTAAAATGTCTTCCTTCCCATTGGATTTAAGTGGCTGCAAGCAAGGCAGAGTTTGGCATCATATACCTGTGTTCTACCAAATGTTACTGCTTATAGATTTATTTCATCTCAGGCTGTAAAATTTCAGAACAAGCCAGGCAATTAAAAAAAAAAGAAAAGTTATTTTAAAAAAAGAAGTATGTCTTATGAAGTTTCCTTTCATCCTCAGCTCCTGTAAAATATCAGTGATGTTATTCTTACACTTACAAGTTAAAGTTTTCCCCTGAAAATTTCACACAGTGGAAAGAGCAAAATTAAACAAATAAATGGATAAAGAAAAGGAAGGAGGAGATGATACAATTATGGTATTGGAAAAACAATTCTATTCATATACAGGAGGTTACAAGTAAGCCAGGTTTTAAGTGAAGACCATTTAGGTCATGATTTCTGCAGAGAAAATTACCAAACCAATATGTAGCAAGGGAACAAAAGAAGGAGGGAGTCCAAGCCTTCCCAGAAGTATACCTAATGTATTAGAAAAACTAATGGTTGGTGAACAGTTAGCCCAAAGGAAAATAGCACCTGTTCAGACAAAGTTCGGTGCTGAACTGTTAGAGATAAAGGTTTCAGTTTTCATTGGTGACATTGTGTCCACTCATAGTAACACAGTCAATGGACCAGAAGGGAATTATTTCATTGAGTTTTAACACAAGGCAAAGAAATGCCTTTGTAATTTTTATGTGTATCTTATCCAAGGTAATAAAAAAGCAAAATTGCAGTAGAAGAACAGAAGACCTTGATTTACCTATCAAGAACAGCTCAAGTGGGTTATTATGAATAGGCTTCTGCAAAGATTTTAACCATCATAAAGGCAGTAAGCATGCATGTGCAACTGCAGAAATATACAAACACTACCAGGATGTTATTAGTAAGAGAAGGAGAAAAGAAACTGATATAATATCCACAGAAGAAATAAAAGAGTGATCAAGATAACATGAGAATGTACATGTACTCTGTTGATACAAGCTCTTGTTTAGACTCTGAATGCTACTGGTTCCTTGACATCAGAAGGAGGTCCTATCCATAGAGCAGACTGCACTGTCAGTTTTTCAACTGACAGCTAAGAGCATTCACCTATAGAAATAAGTCAGAAGTCAGTGAATTCTTTGCATACTTTAGTTCTTCGTATGTTTGTATGGTTTATTTTTCCTATTTGAGCTTAATAGTAATGAGCACTGAACTGCACAGAACACCACCTTTAAGAATAATCCTCGATGCTACAGTGAACCACAACTTTTATAAAACTATTTCTTTACATTGGAGAGGAGAACAGATCACCAAAGACCACATGATCCCTCTACTTCTTACAGACACATCACTTAAGGAAAGTCAATTTTTCCAAATAAAAACTTATCTAATACCTCTGGCTACAATATATCACCTTAGTATTTATATATCATGCCTAATACCATAGTGCTTTGGACCCCTGTTCATGATGGCCCTAATCATCCACTGGGACAAGCAGACTTCTGTTTGGAATTGGATTTATTGTATATAGTTTGTTGGTTACCAAAACATTAAATTGCCTTCTAGAGCAACAGGCACTCTATATTGTAGCAGAAAGCTAACTGTTGGATCCATTGTTCTCCAACACCTTCTCCTCTTCTATCAGTCACAAACTTATTGAAGTTAATCATGTCTATTTTCTAGTTGTTCTTTCCTGATCCTTAGGAGAGGTTTTTTCAACTGGCTACGTGACCAAAACTTTAATGACAACTCTGGATTATTTATATGCAAAATTGTAACAACTATCACATGTCCTGAGAATCATCCATTGAAACATGTATACCCTAAAGAAGAATCAGTCTGTAGACTGTGACAGTAGACACCCATGGCTAACATATGTACTGTATAGTGCATACAGTCTGGCAAATAACCTGTATGACAGGATACAAGAATTCAGACACAAAGAATACCATTTCACAAACACAGAGAATATGCTGAACTAGAGAGACATATCAAACTTGAAAGAATTTTAGAAAGCTGCAAAAGAAAACAGTCTGATGTGTGAATTAATTATCTGACCTCTGCTTTGAATATGTCATATAGCAGTCATTTCATATTAAAAAACTGCATAATCATGAACATAATCACAAATGCAATATTTAAGAAAAATCTGATTTGAATCTTTGTACTTGGGTCACACTCAACATGATTCAGTTTTACTCTCTGCTAAATACAGATACAAAATTGCGTGGAGGAACAAACTCCATTCCAAAGGGTATCTTCTCAACCAACGCGTTTAAACCAAAATAGGTAATGTGGACAACACAATGCCACATTACCTAATTGGACATAGAAATGTTGAGACTTCGTAGCACTAGATTGTGACACCAGATTATAATCACACACGATCAAATCACACCACTCTCTGGTGGCAATGCTGGGGGTAGTAAGCCTTTTTTAAAAACAGTTAATTACTTGTACTAAGATATATTTGAAAGCACATACTTGACCCACTTCAGTAGACACCATAAAAAAAAATCCCTGGAAGTTGTAATTCTGACATTGTTGTGGACTTTTGCTGTGCTTTGCAATGAATTAAGTAGATTTGCCATATGTGTATTCAGATGATCATTTGTGCTCATTTGTGATCAGTTAAAGTATCTTCACCATTTAAACGCAATAAATATGAGCCTACGTTGTACAAGCGTACAAGACAGCAGGCACAACTAGGAATAGACTACACCTGATGAATAAGACTAACATTAATAAAGGGCTTTAACACTAATCATTCTCCTCTCCTTGAGGGGAGTGGGGAGCCCCACTGAGTCCATGACTTTCCAATTTGGAAACTAGGATATCATACAGGACAGTGTCAAATGCTTTGCTTAAGTCCAGGCAGATGACTTCCATTGCTCTGCCTTTGTCCACCAAGTCTGTGGCAGTGTCATAGAAGGCCATCAAATTTGTCCTTGGTGAAGCCACATTGGCTGTCTCCTAAGTTGTATTGACAACTTAGAATCATAGAATGGTTAGAGTTGGAAGGGACCTTGAAAATCATCGAGTTCCAACCCCCCTGCCATGGTCAGAGACACCTCCCACTTGACAAGGTTGCTCAAAGCCCCATCCAGCTTGGCCTTCCACTTCCAGGGATGGGGCATCCACAACTTCTCTGGGCAACCTGTTCCAGTGCCTCACCACCCTCACAGGAAATAATTTCTTCCTAATATCTAATCTAAATATCCCCTCTTCTGATTTAAATCTGTTATCCCTTGTCCTATCACTCCACTTCCTGATAAAGAGTCCCTCTCCTGCAGGCTCCCTTCAGATACTGATAGGCTCCCTACAGATACTCCCTTCTCCAGGCTGAACAGCCCCAGCTCTCTCAGCCTGTCCACATAGAAGAGGTGCTCCATCCCTCTAATCATCTTTGTGGCCCTCCGCT